>JAAVUK010001506.1:0-11298 GCA_014899095.1 Fusarium buxicola | reverse complement strand
TGTGGCTGGCGGCTAAATGCATAAACGCCGCGGAAAAGCGTGCTCGGGTAAGAGAGTAGCCTCGGCAGCGGCGACGCCGATAGATCTTATCAAGGCCCTAGGCGGCGCATTTCTCAACGTTTTCTTCTTCGCCTTTTCGACCTGTAAACCACCAGAAGGACGGCAAAGTTACCATGTTTTCTCAGCAGTTTGGTCGTAACGGGCGTCTCGCAGGACAGGCGGTCAGGCGACTGGCTCGTGGTCCCCAGGCCCGAAGTTATGCAACAGGAGGTAAGTTTGCGCCCCCCCTGCGAGGAGACACTCCCGCGAGGAGACACTTATGCGCGCAAACATGACACGCCGGTACTGACAAGATGCGTCACTTACAGCAGCGGCAGCAGCAGCCGGAGGCGCCTTCAAGCGAGCGGCTGGCATGTTGCTGGCTGGCGTGGGCGCTACCACGGCCGGAGGGTTTGGAACGTGGTACACGATGCATTCGAACGGCTTGGGCTTCCACTCGGACGAGGAGAGCCTGCGACGCTTTGTCGCCAACCACGAGGAGGCGCGCATGGTGGAAGAGACGATCAACAAGCACCCGCTCGTCGCGGAGCTGCGCGCGAACCCCGAACTCACCGAATCGCGACCACACATGAAGATGCCCGCCTCATATCGAACCCGGAGCTTGACGGGCGGAGCGCTCATCGGCGAGGGAAAGGTGCCCGTGCCGCCGTATGCGTGGATGGCCCCCGAGGGCAAGCAGCTCGTCTCGGTGGCATACGTTGGCGAGGATCTCTGCGGGCACCCTGGCATCGTGCACGGCGGCTTCCTGGCAACGATGCTGGACGAGGGCCTCGGACGATGCTCCTTTGGCGCGCTGCCTCACAATATCGCCGTGACGGCCAACTTGAACGTTGACTATCGCAAGCCGACACCGGCGGGGAGCTTTCTGGTTCTGCGAGCCGAGACATACAAGGTGGAGGGCCGCAAGGCGTGGGTCAGGGGCCATATCGAGTTGTTGACTGAGCCGGGCGAGGAGCCTACCGTCGTGGCTGAGGCGCAAGGGTTGTTTATTTCGCCCAAGTATGCTGCGGTACGTGATATTAACCCCATGACATGGAGTCTGAGAGTTGATGTGCTAATGCGATGGCTGCAGATGATGCCCCGGATTGCCTAGAGCCCCGGATTGCCTAGAAAGCAACAGACGAACATGTACATGTGACAACGATTTAGCAAGCGTGCGACAGACGATACAATGGCTCGAAGCCATGGCCATTGACTGGAGGTCCTTGACCAGAGGTCATTGACTGGAACCTGGTTATAGGCAGACCATAGAGAGAAAGGGACATTTGCATTAAAGCATTCTAATTATAGAGCGGGGGACCTCCTGGAAAGCGATAGATTAGCGAGAGACTACCTCATATCAGACCTGAAATCCGTCCTTTTTTTTTTTGCTGTCCACTTCTAATGTGATTCCACTTCTAATGTGATGGTCCCGCGCGCCGGAAGTCGGCCCCTCCATCAAAGGACAAGGGACAAAAGGCAGCCACTCAAGGCGCATTATGCGTTGGGGCTTGAACGGAAAAAGTCAGGGCCTTTACAAATGCCATGCGCGCCATCGAAGACGCCATTCCAAGCAGCCCCTGTCATAGGCTGAGCGCGGCCTAGAGTGGGAGACTCGGGGAGTCTGTCGCAAAGTCTCCTGCTGACCGATGGCCCGATCACGACATGGACCTGAGGGCTATGATGATGTAGTGCGAGTACTATGCTATCTTAGGTACCTGCCTGTATGTAGAGAGGCAGAATAAAGCCGGCATCGGAACGAGTGACGGATCTGTAGCTATTTTCTTAGTCTCCAAACTTATTTGCCTCTTCCTCTCCCTCTCTCTCCCTGTAGACTTTTCTCCTTCTTCATCTGTCTTCCTATTCCTCATAATATACTCGTCTTCCCAACACAATGGCTACGTGAGTTGATCCCTCATCACTGTTGCTTTGTTTATCTGCCCCTCCTGCTCCAGAAATTACCCCGCCATCATCACCACCAAACGAACGGCTCGGCTGACAAATCTCCAGCAACATCACCTGGCACCCTTCCCTCTCGCGCCGAGAGCGCAACGAGTCTCGCGGCCAGCGCGGTCTCACCATCTGGCTCACCGGCCTCTCTGCCTCGGGCAAGTCCACCGTCGCTACGGCCCTCGAGCAGCACCTCCTGCACCTCGGCGTCGCCGCCTACCGGCTCGACGGCGACAACGTCCGTTTCGGCCTCAACAAGGACCTTGGCTTCTCCGAGGCCGACCGCAACGAGAACATCCGCCGCATCTCCGAGGTCGCCAAGCTCTTCGCTGACTCCTCCACCATTGCCATCACCTCCTTCATCTCCCCCTACCGAGCAGACCGTCAGGTCGCCCGTGAGCTGCACGCCCAGGCTACCCAGGGCGGCGACGAGTCCATCCCCTTTGTCGAGGTCTTTGTCGACGTGCCCCTCGAGGTCGCTGAGCAGCGTGACCCCAAGGGCCTCTACAAGAAGGCCCGCGCTGGCGAGATCAAGGAGTTTACCGGCATCTCTGCCCCCTACGAGGAGCCCGAGAGCCCCGAGATCACCATCAAGACCCACGAGAAGTCTGTCGAGGAGTGCGTCGCCCAGATCGTCGACTGGCTCAACGAGAAGGGCTACCTCACCAAGCACTGAACCCTTAACTTGAAAAAACCCTCATGATTTGCTTTTCAAAAAATAGATGGGATATTACTGCCATGGCCACCCCAGTCGTCGTCACTTCTGGGCATGATGATAGGGTAGAATACAGGCGTTCTTGCATGCATGCGACTCGACTCGACTCGACTCGTTCTATTGATTCCTTCTCTGCTGCTTGTCCTTCTTCTTCTGCTCCTCCTCCTCCTCCTCCTAGTCGTCGCCGTCGTTAAGGAAATGCGACTTCATAGTAGACGTACGCCGTGTATTCGTGGCCCTCCCCAGTCTGGAACCCAGCTGCCGCCATCTCTGAGCTGAGCGCAGCGTCATCCTTGGTGATCTTGCCCCTCTTGTCCCTCCCGAATGCGTTGCCTCCCAGGTATGAATAGTTGGAATCCAGCGCCGTCTTGACCTTGGGCGCGAGCTTGGATGTCGTCTATAACCCATGTTAGCCAATGCCCAGAATCTTGCTCGGGCAGAGTAGCCCACCTTGACCAGAGCCGTCACGTAATCCAGGGGCAGGCCGTAGCGGAGGACCGCTTCGACAAAGACTCGCAACGTCAGAACGTGAACCCAGATCATGACGCTCTCACTCCATCCCGTACGTCCCATGCGTAGCGCCTCTCCGCACACCTTGCGCTCTTCGTTGGTGACTCGGTCGAGCTCCCGCTGCTCCTCTTCTCGACCGCCGTGAACGTGCTTATACTGGCGGGGTGTCCACTTCTGTTCTCGGCACTTTGATAGAAACTCGGCGCTGTGCTTCTTGAATGATGCCACGGAAAAGAGGACAAACTCTTCGTCGTGGGCGATTTCGATGGCCGATCGAGGGACCACCATAGGAGCTAATGTCTCGTAGCTCTTGAGAAAATCCTTCTTGGCGTTTGTCGGCACAACGATGAGGTGCGTCTCGATGTACTCGGAATCCTGAATAAGGAGAGACGCATCGACGATGGGGGTCAAGGACTTGGTCGACAAGTTACCACTGTAGTCGGGCTAGTTAGTAGCTGCAGCCAGGACGGAAATTCAGGATCCAAGCCGACTCACGTCTGGCGGCGCTGCAGAGCGGCGAGATTTGTCTTGACCGAGTTGTACTGGTTGAACTTTTGTTTTACGTCATTGTCGATGGTGACGAGCTCCTAGAAAGTAGCTGTTAGTTGGTGGAGTATAAAGTGACCAAGAAAGCAAGCCTGCCTTTTGCAGTGTGCTGATGAGCTCTTGGAGGGACTTGTCGGCCCGGTACCGAATCTTGTTCCAGCTAAAGGTGCTCAGATACTGGTCGGTCGGCTCTGCCACGGATCATTAGTGATGGGCCAGCATGCGAGAATCGGCGTGTCTCACTGTCGTTGACCATCTTGTACTGAGCGATGCGGTCCTCGTCGCCCTCAAGAACGTTCTTTAGCGAATCGGCGACCTTGGCCACAACGGCCTGGCACGATGCCTCGAGCTTGACCAAATCATCTGCCTGCTGGACGAGACCATCGAGGGTGCCGATCTTGAAATCGGGGATGTTGAACGGCAGAACGGAGCCACTGTCGGAGGATATGGTAGAGCGCAGCGACGAGAGAGCGTCATCCCGGTCGCTAGAGTCGAAGACGCCGAGGGGAAGCGATAGCAGAGCGTACTTTGTCGACATGATGCCGATCGTGGATGGCGCAAATATTGATGGACGGATACGTCAGGGAGGTGGAGGATATGGAGGATGTGGACGAGGCGGACTGCGGAGTAGGTCGGGGGAGACGCCGATGAAGTGGCTTAGGTAGCTCGAACCCTCGAGAGCTATGGCCTTTGATCGCAGGTCAAAGTCACGAGCTCATCGATAGGTGACTCGAACAGAGGAGGCCGTGGGTTGAGTTGAGTTGAGTTGAGTTACGTTGCTGAGGTTGATGGGCTAGCTCCAAAGCAGCAGCACCGTTACGAAGCAGCAGTAGAAGCTCAAGCCAGCCTCATGCTGGGCAGCAGTTGACCTTGGCACCAGTCGTGGCTCGGGTAGCGTGGGGCGGGGTGTGTGTGGCTAGTGGATGACGAACCTGTGGCTGTTAGCCTCGATAGTTGCATAGAACTTGACTGTGGCTGAAGCGATGCTACAGCCCAATAGCGACTTCCCCATTCGGCAACCAACCCCACCAGTAGCGGAGCGGCACGAGGGCTGCCATCTACTAACTTAGCTCACTAACACGGATTCAACTCACATCAATAACACGCCCTTCGCTCTCCGTGAATGATTCTCCAACGACTTGCGAGCCATTGACTGTCGCATCTTCCAGGTCGCATGAACCTCGCGGGTTTGCGCTCGAGCTGTACGAGCCGTCGTTCGCACGACTTTGGGGCATGTTCTTCATAGCCTTTTCGGCGCATCGGGACCCGGACTCCTCCCGAAGCCATGGCCTCGACGGCGCGTACGTCTTCTCCCTCGGTGACATGTCGCTTGCACTTCCAGATGAAAGAAAAGTGATTGGTCAACTGATAGACAATTGCAGCAGCTGAAGCCGCCGTCGCGACAACCTCGACCAGTCCTCCCGCGCCGAACGACTCCCAAGCCGCGACCACTAATGCTTCGTCCGCTCCGCCGTCGACGACTATGGCAGCGGCGACGCCGCCGTTGCGCAGTATGGCCCAAGGCCGCGGGATGTTTGATATTAGAATGAACCCATATCACCTTGCTCCTCATGGCAAAACAAACACATACTGGCCTGTCGCGCGAGCGCAAGCGCAAGCTCAACCTCCTACGTTGACTCCGAACCCCAGCCTTAGTCCATATCACGATGGTCGTATCAGGAACCCGGTTCCCAGCAAGCTTAAGGGCAAGACGGATGGACGGCAAGGCAATTTCAGTGTCATGCAGATCGATGTGCAGAGGCCAGAGATGACCGAGCGAGACCTGGCCGCGAAGCGAACGAGTGAGGGAACCGCCGCCGCCGCGAGGCTCGCGAGTACTCAAGGATATCGTCATCCTAAGAGGCCCCGACCGAATCTCTCAATGGCGCCGTCTCCTCCTGCGCAACTCCGTGTAAATCTGCCTCCGGTTCTCCCAGCCGCTCCTCGTCCGATTCCCCAGCCTCCTCCGCTTCCTCCGGCCCCTCCCGCAGACAAGCGTCCGGACACACCTGCAAACAGGCCCTCGGCTGCAAATGCTGCTGTCCAAGAGCCCAATATACAACAGATAAGCGCCCAACAGATCAGTAGTCCTGGGCCACTACCTCATGATACTAAGACAGAGCAAGCCCGACTCCTTACGCTCCTAAGGAGCCTCCATCCGGTCTTGGTTGTGGATCAGCTATGTAAAGCTCTGGCCTACTTTGGCGGCATTCCAGGCGCGCCTCCGCCTGATGATGGCATTTTCCCACAAAGCGCTTCAACTAACGGGCCAGGCTCCTTATTCGTTGCCTGGATATCTGAGATCTTTCCACCTCTGGATAATACTGATCAAGCATCTGGCACCCAAGCCGCTCCCGTCATCTCTCCAGTTGGTGCTTCTGCTGCAGCTTCTGCCGCCAACACTGCTCCTGTCTCCATCAAACGTTCTAGGGGACGGCCAAAAGGCAGCAAAAGTAGTAGAGTTCGGAAAGACAAGGGAATCAAGAAGAAGGGCCTCACCGCTTCCGGAGCTGCTCAGACGAATGGAACAACAGCCACGCAGTCAACATCAACTGCGCAAGCTCCAGATGCATCTCAGCCATCCATTACAGGTGACCAAGGACAAGCGACCGCCGTTGCACAGGCGGTCTCTGCACCACAACCCGCGACGCCTCAGACGGGTAAAAAGCGAGGTCGTCCGAAGGGCTCTAAGAATAGACCCAAGCCCCAGCCGGAGGCACAAGACGGCGACACCGACCAGTCGAATAGCGCGACAGCAACCCAGAACTCAAACCCTGCGATTGAATCCCCTCTCGCTCATAAAACAAGATCGGATCAACTGGATACAGGTTCGTCCGGCAATGCTGAAAATGCTGGACCTGACCTAAATGGAGAAGCCGCCAACGCCATGCAAACAGATACCTCTCAATTGCTTCACACTGCACAGGAGCCAAGAATGGCATCAGATGCAGAGAGCAGCGTTGACCAAAGGCCACAGTCGACTCCGCTCAGCACTCAGAATAACGCGGAAGCCCCCTCTAGGAAGAGAAAATCTCTACAACAAACATCTCAAACGAATACCCAAGCTGTGGCTTCAACAAACACTCTTCAGGTACCCAGCTCTGTTTCCCAGTCAGACAGCTCTCCTCAGACACAACAAACAAAGCGTCGTCGGGTATCTAAAGAGACAAGCCAGAACCCCGTCTTGAGCGGAACCGAGTCTCAGTCAACTGGCGTAGAAACGTCAGCTTCACCTAGTATGGCACCTAGCGGACAACCTTCATCGCAAACAAGCACGCTCGGAGGGGGCGTGAACCACAGAACACAGCAACTTCCGCCTCATCAGCAGCAGCAACATCAGAACCTAAACCTTGATCAGTTCAACCCAAACCAGCAACGGCAGTCGCAGCAACAAACACCAGACATGGGCTCAGACCAGTCCAATCAGTCACAACAAATACCTTCTCCCGCCATCAACAGGCCTCGAAGTCGGCTGCCCGGAGCGCCGGGCCGCATCTCGGCCAACATGACAGCTCAAGCCTTTTACCAACAGCAGCAGCATCAGCAACAGAGGCAGCAGCAGCAACGACAGATGGCAGGCCAATTCGGCCAACCCGCCGGCGGCTCTTTCACGCGTACAATGGGCTCCAGCTCACCTATGCAATTCCAGCAGCAAAACGCGGCGAGCGCGAGCCTTGGGTTCACTGGGCGTCAATCGCTTCCTCAACAGCCACAACAGGGGCAGTCTCATTCTACGGGATCAACGCCCACACCCGATATGGCCCAGTTCCAGGATTTCAGTGGCCCGAATTACCTCGACATGGACTACTCCATGAATTCTGGCACAGCGGCTGCGTTCGGAAACCATACTCAGCTCGAGGCCGCGCTAGCGGAGCCCGACATGCGCGATCGAATATACCACGCCATAGGCAGGTAGTGGTATCAGACAAGATAAGGTGTGAAGTATCAAAACCGCGTTAGGCTGGGAACGTTGTCCTCAGATCCAATCATGATGTTGGTTGGTACGCAAGGCGACAGTAGACGCGTGCTACAACTTGCCACGGGAAAACGAAGTGTTTGCTAAGGACGGGCGTAACGCGAGTACCTAACCACATTCACGCGGGTACAGATGATGATGGGCGTTGGACGATACTTACTTAATTTTGCCATTGCCCTTTGACGAATGGGAACGCTGAGGTTACAGTTCTACGAATACGTCCGGAAATGATGCAGTAACGAAGACAGGACGAAATTCACCAACAAAATAGGGCAGGTTTGGACAAGTAATAGATACCCAGATAATTATATCCGTTCTCTTTTGAATCGTTCCATGGCAGCCTCGTGACTTTCGATACAGAATACATGAGGTTCTGATAAGGATATGATGATGATGTTTGGTTTGAGACACAGAGGAAACCGACAATGCACGCCCGCAAGATCTATCCGCGCGAGGCTGATCCAAATGCCAAAGAAAATGAAACCCCTTCCCCTTTTTGCCCGCAGCATACAAATATCATCCATCCGTCCGCTCATCCAACATGGAGCGCACTCCAAACACAACGTAAGTTAAATAAAAGGGAAATGATCGCATCGAGACAGTCGGTATAAAAAATCTGGCCGGTGCTCCTTTCCAGTGCCACGCGAGGCAACGCGGTAACCCTTTTCTCCGCAGCCCATCAAAACGCCGTGTAAATGCTCATGATCCCGTTCTTTGACACACACATACACCCAGGTACTGGCACTTGTGGCAGAACTTCCCAAAAAGGACACCCGCAAAGAGCAAATAAATAAGAAAAATGTCTAGAAAGTCTAGTGGAGCAAACGCCGCTCAGTCCGCATCATCATCAGTCACACCGACGGGAGGCCGCACGGAATCGGGGATGCTACGGCCGTACCACCATTCGTCCTCTTCGTCGAGCCCATCTTCTCGGATCAAGTCGAGCATGACCTGCTGATTGCGCTTGATATCTTGTGGCCGCTCGACAACCCTCCGGTGATGAATGACAGCCTCGGCTGTTGTAAGCCATATTTGTTGCAGCACAGGAAGATCGTCCAGAATGGCCTGGGCCTGTTGGGGGCTGAGAGGTGACATGGGAGCGCCGGCAGATAAGCTTGTGTTGAAGACGAGGTTGGCGTCCCAGTCCATGTTTCCGTCTATCGAACCTGAGCTCCGAACCTTGCCGAGACTGATGCCAGAAGATCGGGTCTCGCCGCTCGTGGACTTTTTCCGTCCAAACAAGCCCCGTTTCGATTTCGATGGTGCGGACTCAGCAGGGGGGTTATCTTTGCTGAGGGCGTTAAACCACGTATCGACAGCTCCACGGCGGCTGTTATATCCCTTGATTTCCCACAATCTTTCCACTTGCCGCAGTCCACCAATGCATAAGATAGCAACGTGAACGTCCTCAGCTGGCTTTTCTCGGATGTAGCCACGAAGCGATCGCTCGACCCTACCCACGTACGTCGGAGGCCGTAGTCGTCGGCAAAACGAGGATATAACCAGAGGGAATATTTCATGGACCCGTAATAGCGTTTGATCGTCGTACATATTCATGATTTCGGCCTCGATAGGGTTGATGGTGTAGGGATTTCGCTTCAGTCCTTTCCCGCCGTTCTCAGCCATATGTTTCAAGTGCAGCTTTCGGTAGGTCTCAAAGAAGTGGAAAATAGTAAATAGAAGGGGTATCAAGCGTCGCCGCATGCGTTCGTTCTGGGGGGCGAAGGCGATTCGCTGCGCCTCGGTTTGGCGTAAGAAAATATCCTTGGTAATCCATTCGCACATTAAAAAGGCCAGTTTGGCAGCAACATGGAGTCGATGCCATAGGCCGCATAAATGGTGGAAGTTGATCTCGTTGGGGTTTGTTATGGGGTAGAGGCGGGATGCATAAGCGGGAATATGGTGTTCGAGGTGGTATCGGGCGATGGTGGTCTCGTTCAGGGTGATGAGAGTATGCCAGGATTTAGAAGCAAGTCGAAGGTTGAGTACATCAGTTAACGGAAGGGCAGAGATGATCTGTATTTGCAGCTCGTTCGGTAATCCGAGGAAGAGGTTGTCAAAGCCGGCGCTATATATTTAAGTCAGCCTGGGAAAGGGCCTCAACGCCATGGGGAACGTGGTTCATTACCTCTTTCGTGTTGACTCGGCGGAGGAGCGTGGGGCGAAGGTAGACGCCAAAGAGGCGGGTTGTGATGACTTGGAGTGGAGGATCGAGACCTTCTGTCGGAGGGAAAAGAATCGACTCTTATCGCGTTTCTGATCGGATGGTTTGACAGGTTCGACATCGGCGGTTTTGGAATCTCGCAGTGGAAGAATGAATCTCGAGGGCGGCGAGGTGGAGGTGGACGCGTCGAGGGAGTCGTAAGTCGGGGCATGTTGTTGGCGTTGTTGTTGAGCGTTGAGCTGATTGAGTTTCTCAAAATAACGCTCCGACGCAAATTCGGTAATGTGAGGCGGGTCCATCGCCATAGGACGTGGCGGATGATTAGCCATGGTGACGGACGTCGAAGGAGAAACGAGCGGCAGACGACGCTATCGGTCGGGATGGAGGCGCGAGGGCCGCGAATGACAAGACAGGACGAAGAGAGCCTCTGTCGGGCCAGCCCAGATGGCTATAGGCGTCCGTCTCTATTGTGCACTCAACGAGAGTATACTCGACATGGCGGGAGGAAGAGCGATTTGAGGATAAGACGGAGGGATCGGGATTGCCGAGTACGCAAACCGAGGACTCGAGGCGATAGATGAAAGGAGAAAAAGGCACAAAAAAAAGATGATAAGAAAAGAGAAGAAGACGTTAGTCCACAGTCGGTCGATATCGTGAGAAGCGAGATCGTGGTGTTTCGAGCTGAGTTGGGTTGGCTTGGATGGGGTGGGATGAGTTTGGGTGAAGCGACGGGAAACTGGGAAGGATAATGGTACAAGGCCGAGGCGAAAAGAAGGGAAAGAGCGAGAGAGCGCAGTGATGACTGGCTGGGCTAGAGACTTTCAGGTACAAGGGTACAGAGGTACATGCGGTACGAATCCGGGGGAGGAAGGAAAGGCGTGGAGGGGGCGTGGAGGGGCGCAAGAGCAGGGTGACCTGAGTGCGGTTCACACGTCTCAGTGGCAGATGGAGGGGGTACATGTAGTCCCCGCAGTAAGGACGATAAGGTAAGTTCGTCAGCAAGGAGGTACCTCGACTCTGAGACGATGGATTCAGACGAGAAAGGATAACTTTGTTTGAAATGTCCACTGACAGGAAGAAACAGTTGAGTGAGTCGATGGCTTGGACGCAATGTCTTTCTTTCGTTCTAGATTAGGATATATGACCGGCAATTGACTCAGACATTGCGCGGCATCTCTTCATACTACCTACTGTAGGTACCTTACGTAGAGATGTCTGCCCAGCGGATGGGAGAGTCGATAAAGATACTTTCCGCACCTGCTCTGTTACAGCGGATGGATTGGATGTGTAATGGAAAGGTGGAGTTAGGCGATGGAGATCCCTCAAGAGGACGTCAAAGCAAAGAGGCCAAGGGGGACGGACCGACCGACTGGGGGGGAGGGGGGCACGCCCGGCGGG
>JAAVUK010001418.1:0-10704 GCA_014899095.1 Fusarium buxicola | reverse complement strand
TGGTGGCATCGGCACTGTAGAAATAGTTAGCAAACTGCTGCCGCCGAAAATCTCGAGGCTGTAAAGAAGCGGGATGGTCCTGGCCGACCTAACGTAGGTCGTGGCCCCAGATGCCAAAATGCAGACTCGTGAGAAGCCTGTATCTGACATCTGAGGCGTGCCTGAGAACATGAAAATCATTAAAGCTAGATACATAAAATTGTCCAGGTTGAGAACGCCTTGCGCCACGCTAACATGAATGACCGAGAAACCTGTCCCAGTAACAAGATTGGAAGCGAACATTGAAGCTTAAGACAGATGATCAAACCGGAATCATCTGGTAAGTAGGATAGAATTGAGGAAACAGGGGCACCCACGAAGTCTGATCGTCTTTGCTGCCGGACCACATGATGACGTCGGCGGGTGAAGTCTTGGTCCTGATAGTGCGGTCGCGAGCATCGTCGCCGTTGGCAGCCTTCTTGATAAAGCCAAAAATGCCACTGGCAACGCCGCCAAAGTCGCCTTGGCTGTATGAGGAGATGACGCCAAGAAGGCCTTGGCCAGCTTCCTTGGCCAGGTTGGGCTCCTTGAGGATACCCTGTGTCGAGTAGATGTAGGGCAGATCAAGGGCGGTACCAGAGTGACACGAGTCGAAGATGGCTGTCAGACGAACGCCTGCTGATAGCGGGCGGACCATGATGCGGTGCATCTCGTCGTCGGTAATGTGGCCGGTTTGTCGGAAGTCAACAGGGTAAATGACCTCATCATAACCATCGTCCTCGTCGCCATCAAGATCCTTGGTCTGTCCACCATGACCTAGTATTATCAGCAAGGTGAAAGAGTTCGAGGGCAACGTCGGATTCATACCTGAGTAATGGAAGAACAAGGAATCGTTAGAGCGAGCGTCCTTCACTAGCCAGTGCATGGCTCGAAGAATATTCTGTTTGGTAGGCTGGCTCATGGGGTTCTGCTGATCATCGGTAAGAATCACCATGTCCTCGCGTTTGTAGCCAAATTGCTCGGAGAGGTAGGAGGTCATGTTTCGGACATCGTTGATACAGCCACGTAGCTGACCGCGCTGGCCAAAGTAGTTGATACCGATCAGCAAGGCTTTCCTTCTGCCGGTGCAGCTGGAGTATTTGAAGGCATAGCTATTGGGGGCGCCATGACCAAATTGCTGAGGTGCTGTGGGAGGAGGAGGGGGGCCACCTGGTGGAGGATTAGCAGCTTGAACATGTATAATCAAGTCGATCGAAGAGCGCGTAGCGTACCGGGTCGTGAGTTGTAGTTGGGCTGAGGCGGCGGGTAATGGCCATACTGCTGCTGCGGCAGCGGCGGCTGAGGTGTAGGCTGTTGATAGTATTGCTGTGGAGGAGGCTGTTGGTAGCCGTAGGGCGGTTGCGGAGAGGGTTGGCCTTGCGGGTAGCCGCTGTAGGATGGCTGCTGTCTGTTGAAGCGGACAAGAGGTTAGTCAAGTTGACCCTCAAATGGACTGGATGGCAAATGGTTGGAGAGCGAGTAGAAGCGGGAACGGGGATGATGATCGGCACATGAGAGTGCGGGGGATAGGCATTTTGGGCAGAGACGGATGCGCTGGAGATGGGAGTCGCACGGGTAATAAGTGCCCTGGTATTGCGGTTGCGGCGGGCCATAGCGGCCAGAATTGTATCCCGGATATCCCGACATATCGGGGCAGCGAGAGCGAGAGGAGAGAACGAGGTGGAAGCTGGAGGAGGGGCGATTGACGTTGAGGCCAAAGTCTGGCTGATAAATCACGAGCGACTCGAGGTGATTGTCGATTGATGTCTGGAGGATGTGCTCAGGTTCAGGCTCGGGTTCGGTGGACGTCGACAAAGAAGAAAGACGGGGTCTGGCAGCTCGGCCTTAGCGCCAACTAAGAGCGAATCTGGGCGGCGACACGCGCGTGGAACCCGTGAGCGGTAGGTGCGTGCGTACTGTTGCTGAGGCTGAGGCTGATGGGTGCTGATGGGTGCTGATTTCTACGCACGCGCGGGGCAAAGGCGCTACGACAAAGTCCCGAGGGTCCTAGGTACAGTAGATCGAGGGTTCAAGAGAGATGATGCGGGCGGGCTGCCAGAGAGCTAAGGATAAAGCAGAGACATGCGCGCGCACGGGCGTTCTCTGAAGCTGAAGGAGGGGCGAGAGGAGGAGGTTGCAAAGGATCAAGTTTGGTTTGTAGGACGATGAAAGGAGGAGGAGGAAGCTGCCAGTTATGTTATGGTGCTTACGATCGGCACGCGACGGATGCCGAGACGTTATGAGAGTGAGAGCACCACCATGTATAAAAAAATGAGAGGCCAAGAAGCGAGTTGTAAAACAGACAGTAAAACTGAATAAGCCGGGGGGAGGGGTGCAGATTGAATTGGGCCTTTAAATTATTCAGCCAAGTCTGACGGGCCTGGGAGGTGCTTCTGTCTGGCTGGCCTCGATTGCAATGTACGGATACCGACAAGTTGTATTTCTCTGAGATTGTTGATGATATGCTTGTCCTTGGCAAGACAGGGTCCAAGAGATTTGATAACAGTATTTGAGAGCAGGCGCGGCAATTGCGCCTAAAATGGGATATTCATTCGACTTGGATACTGGAATATGGATGATGCTGAGTGAGAAATGCCGGATCCGAGCTGGAACTTCCAGTTTCCGAGGGTATCGTCGAAGGGGGCGTGTAATTACGCCCGACGGGGTAATTGATTATGTGAGGACCCTCTGCAACCAGTGCGTCGAGTCTTTGTAAGGAAAGCCGGTGGGAGCTGAAGGGTTGAAGAGCACAAGAACGAGGGGATCTCGTCGCCTTTTTAGGCATCTCCCACTTCACAGAGATCTTGTATGGATCCTCTCAAGGTCTGGGTTTGACAGCTCGGCAATGGAGGCACAGCAGCAACAAGCAGATGGTTCAGCGCCAGCAGACCCCAAAACGGAAATACGACCGACAATCGCTGGTGGAGGGGAGCGGAGCGGGCACGGCGGGCAGCTGAGGGGGAATGGAGAATGCAGAATGCAGAATGGAGAATCGGGGGTGAGTGGATAGACCCTACCAAGACGGTGACGGTGATGGTGGTCACGACCATTACGGAGATACTCGACTGCGCTACAGCAGAGGCTGCAGTAGTCATGGGCAATACTCCCCGGGGAAGAGGCTCTTATTGGGAATGGGTGCTCTGGCCAAATCTAATCTGGGAAACTTCAACACCGGATCTAGCAGCACAGCCCTAAACCGTTTCGCTTTAACAGCGATTTCCAGCTCCGAATATCAGACCCGTTCGACATCTAAGTTACTATCCATCGCCGGGCAGTGCAAGGATAGGCCTCCCTCCAAGTTTGGGTAACATTGGTACGCTCCTCTTGTCGACCCGGCCGGCTGAACGATGCCGAATGTTTCTCTCCATGCCCGGTTTTCGTCCCATCTCGCCGTGTACACTACCTACTGTACCTTACAGTACCTTATGTGCTGGATGTGTCGTGGGCCAAGTACCGCTGACCCAGTGACTGGGTCAGCACCTTGGGTCGTAACGAGTCGTAACGTAGCCCGTCTTTCGCTGCTGACGCGATCCGCGTGCTTGGCCCCTGTAATCATATTGATCCTCCCTGAATCTTGTTGCTTTTGCGCATAGGATTGCATTTCAAGTCGCGGTCAGGCACACGTCAATCAATCCTTCTTTCATCTGAGTAGTTCATTGATTGGCTGTGCTAAAGACAGGGTTCACCCACATGAGATCTACGAGCTGCTGTCAAAACCATAGCAACAGTGTGTTCTTAAGCTTGCGGCTCTTGTTTGCTCTTTTCCACTTTGCAATTACCGACCTCAGTCTTTGAAACCTTCTCCTTCACTCCCATTTCCCGTGATTGCCTGGCTGCGGTGCCAACCCAGATCACCGCCAAGTCCACTCATTACTTGAGCTATGCAGAACATTGCGTTTACAGACATGCCAACGCGGACAACATACCCATCTCGTCAACTGTACGGAAGACCCGACTGCACCATCAGCATCACCAAGCTCCATCAAGATCCAGTATTCATGATGTTTACTACGTACTGCAAGGAGGAAGAAGATGCGCAATCATGTCCACTTGCTCGCCCTACACCCCACAGTCCCCCACACCCTCGTTTCCTCCACCCAGTAGGCCGGTAACTGCTCACCCTGAAATGACTGTCATCTCGTCACAGCCTATCGTGATCAGCTTTTTCGACGTTTGCTGTCCAAACGCCCCTGTCCACTGGCTGAGGCGTCGACTCCCTAATCCCTGCGGCGGCCCTAGCCGAGGCACATCCAAGCACGCAGATCCAATCCATAGCCGCAGCGAAACCCCAGTCTCCCATACGTACAGTATTCGTGCCTGATATGGTCCATCTCGTCACTGAATCTTCCGCGTCTAACAAGAGAGACCCTTGTCAGGCTGAGCATGCACGTTTCGGCACGCCGCTCCCCAACCCGGTGCAACGGCGATCCCGATGCAGCTTATCAGCACGGGTTCCGGGTCAACGACAGCAAAATCAATAGACTGCTGTAACAACGTTTCCCTGGACGCTTCTGTTAAGAGGGAGATAGCTCCAAGCTGGTGAATTGCCAAGTGCGCTCCATCACTGAAAGAGCCAACAAACAACACGCGGGTTTGTGAAAACGTCCACCCTTTGCGCCATCTCTGAAGCCCTCATTTCTCCTACCAACGCGACAAAGATAAGCAAAGAAAACAACATCAAGAAATCTGAGATTCGCGCGCCAGGCGTGGAGAAGGGGGGTGAAAGCAACACGATGAATGTGCACTTTCAAAAAGAAAAAGAGTCGCAGAAGATGGCTGAAATTTTCCGATAGCCTCCCCGCCTACGGCACGACGATCTTCCCAGCTGGGTTAGGCGGACGGGCAGGCCGAGAGCTGAAGAAGCTACGAGTGGACCAATGAGAGCCCACAAAGGGAAGCTCAGCCGCGAGCTGAGCGGGGTCTAGGCGGGCGTGGCTTGCTGGCCAGAGAGCTTGGGCCATGTCGCGTCATAAGGGCGTGGCTGTGTAGAGAGTGTGGCTTGTGGCCGTTTCGATTTGGACGTCTTGAAGGGAGGCTTGTCCATTGAGAGGCTCAAGGTGGATGGGGCTGGGTTGTTTGAGCCATGCTATTGGGACCTCGAACCCCGAAAATGGATGAGGAGAAGGTGTCTTCCCAGGTTGCTGGGACTCAAGGGTCTGATTCGGTATGATATCAAAGTGCAGGCCCCGTCAGCCAACTTCAAGGACCATCTTCAACTCTTGTCAAAATCATGTCCTTATCACAAACCCCAATTCTCCACCAACAATTTCACATATTAATTCAAACCTAACAGCCAACAGCTCTCACCTCTTTCCCGTATCATCTCCGGACCCCTCAAGCCAAGCATCAAGCACATACCAGTCCCTTAAAATCTAACACCAAACAAGCAACCTCCTCCGTCCCCGTCCTCCAGAGCTGGCTTGCCATGCCACGCGGGCCTCAATCCCGAACAAGGTAGCCCAATGCAGCCACGCGTGCCACCGATTCTGAGCGTCTTCAGCTGAGCTGGTTGATGCACACGCCCTACGAGGCGGCTATCATGTACCTAGGGCATAACTTAGGTTCGCCATACCCGCCAATGTGGCACGCTGCGGGAGCCAAGTCTTAAGCCCTGCCGTGATGCATCCCTAACTACGAACTAAGACTTACCTCCTTGAAATCCCGTCTGAGACAAGATCCGCGTCGTGTCGTTCTCTCCCGAACCTGGCCGGCATCCCGCGAGTATCTCATGCTGTCTCGTCTCGGCATGTCTCATGTCTACCTGCCCTGCAGAATAATCACGTCATGCCATTCGACTCCTGAAAACTGAAGAGTCATGTCAACTGAACTCATTGCATAGTATCCAAGTGCCCGTTTCTCGCTTCCCCCGAGTCTGTTCTGACCCGAGGTCATGGCACTTGGAGCTCTTGCAGTGGTAGCAAATACTTAAGTCTAACTGGCCAACATAAAGACACTGCATCTATAAGCACGCAAGCCCTCTTTTGCTCAAGTGTCCTTGATGACGTGCTGAGCGCTGCAAGGGACAGACTCTCGGTCCCGTCTAGTCCGGGGACGCACTATGTTCGTTCTATCAGTCAATGATTATTGGTTGATTGAAATGTCTATATCGACTTGATGGTTCGACAACGATTTGCAGATGCCAGTGCTCGATTTGGCATTGGCGTACTGGTATTGATGAGTATAAACAGTTGATTCATATAGATAAACTAAATATACCGTCTAAAAATCTTTTTCGCCGTGCTATGTTTTCCTTCTCTCATTCTGGACTTCAGCTAGGTGAGCAGAGGCCCGCCAGCAAAAAGGGCATGGAGTTGCTCACATCCAACCCGTCATGTAGCCAGGACTAGCAGCCTGACAGTCTCAAGCATTGGCCATCTTGATATCCTCATCAGATCCAGCGTTCTTTCTCATTTGGTAAGCCATTACCACCCAAACTAGCTTCATAGCTGCCAAACGTTGCTTGGTGTCAAACAGGTCATACCAGGGGCTCCTCCAAGCCTCCACCTTGCCCCAGCTACGTTTGGCGGGGTCCAGCTCACGCGCTCCGTGCAGAGCCGCGAGCAAGCGATTGGGTACTCTCACGCGGAGAATCGAGATATGGTGGAACAGTGAGCTCACCACAAAGATATCGTCGTGGTCAGCCCCTTGTCGTCTACCGATGGCTTCATACTGTGCCTTCTTATCCCAGGTCGACGAGGGAGGCCGAACCATGCGGTAGTTGTCGTAGATACTCATGTTCTTACGAGGCTTCTTGGAGACAGGTAACCCATTTTCGTCACTGGGCTTGGCGTCCTTGTCGCCCTGAACTGCGTCCTTCTCGATCTCACGCCCAATAGGCCCTCCAGGACCGCCTCCCCAGCGCTTCTCGGTCGTCCACCATTGCCCCTCACCGAACCGCTCTTCTGTCTTGCCTTCTCGTGCGCGGTGTTGCGCCGTGATCAGTGCCGCCACGATCTCTCGAGCAAGATCCAGAGACTGAGCCGTCTCGGGGTCCGGCGTGGTAAAGTCGGTGGTACCTCTGGCGCTGACGGTGGCTACAGGTCCGTGAACAACGCCTGCACGGGCAGCTTCGCGGGTTGTCGGGCTTTGGAACACAAACAAACAGCCAGAAGGGCAGTAGGTCTTTCGAGGTCGGGTTCCTTCTGGGGAGCTGAGGTGAAGACGAGGCTCGGTGCGAGAAGGCGAGACGGTGCAGCCAAAGTCATAGGCGACAAGCTTGAGGAATGCCGTCACGAGGTTGTTGCGGTATTCAGGAGGCATGCTAGACCCAGGGCTGGTTCGGAAATAGGCAGGGCCGTCCTCCTCCTTGGGACTCGCAGATTTTGCATCCCCAGAGTTCGCCGCTGCGTCGGCCGAAGTGAACTCTGGAGAGACTTCAGGAGATGGAGGTAGTGGTGGCGGCTGAGTAGGGTCGTCCCAGAAGGAAGTGAAGGCTTCGAGGCAGCGGAAAAACTCATAGGCATTCCCTAATCGAGCCTGCTGCTTTCCTTTGGGTGTTGGGAGTCTTCGCACAGTTCGAAAAGCGTCTTCGTTGATGTTCGACAGTTCCTTCTTGCGCTCAAGGTAAACCTGGCACCCTGGCGTGAGGTTACCGTTCCTGATGGGGTTTCGAGTAGATTGATTCTTCTCCCGGGCCTCATCCGCGGACAACCTGTCCCATTCGTCAAAGTCTGGGATATAAGAGATATCGGGGATCAGGTCCGCAGGATTCGCATCGAGGTTCAGGTTGAGGCCAATAGCGGAAAAGCCCAGGGGTCCAAGGGCGGCGGTTGATCGACCGGTGTTTTGGAGTAACGAGGCGAGTGCAGAAGCCGAGTCGACGGCGCCGTCATCATGGGCGAAGGGTTGGAAGCGAGGAAGAGTGACAGGAGTAGGGGGCGGAACGTCTTTAGGATCTATCTTGGCCTTTGACGGGATGCCGGCTGGTAAGAGTTTAGCCAGGGTCGTCTATCAAGGTGGAGGTACCAGAGTGTGGGGGAGGGGCAGATAGAACAGAACAGGGAGAAGCTTGGCGGAGGTGAAGTGAGGGGGCAATGAGGTGTTTTAGGAGGACGGCTGAGAAGAGGCTATCGCTGCTTACCAAAGGAGGTGAAGTTGCCGAACATGGCGGCGGAGGATGTAGTAGCGCAGCTAACGATGTAAGGTACCGAATCAGCAGATGCTAAGCACGACAGACGACGTCAGCGTCAGGGCCAGAGCCATGGCGAGGTGCCACGGGGCACAAGGAGACACACAATAACCAGAGCACACTCCCCAGGTGCTGGTGATATGGAGAGGCTTGGAGGTAGGGGGCCTCAAGGTACGCAAAGCCAAGCTCGGTCGTTGAGCGGTGGAAGACAAGCGGGGGACGAGGTTGGAGTTATGCCGTGCAACGAAGGGGGGGAGCTCGTGAACTGAGATAGACGCACGATAAGAACCGCTAGATAAGACGATGTAAGGTATTGGGGGGGGAGGGATACAGAGAATAAGTGTGCTGGAAGAAAAGAGGCAACAGCCGTCAAACGACTTGACTCAAACAACCCGTGATGCCAGAAGCTCAATCAAACAGTGGCATTGAGAGGGAAGCTCAAAGATTTGGTGACAGTCGGTCAGGTCAAGTCGGTCCACGCGGGAGCAGCCGCGGGGTCGGGGGGGCAAGGCAAGTAACGTACGTACCTAGCAAGCGAGAAAGCATGGAACAAGCGAGAGCAGCCAACAACCGAAGCGGATCGTCTCCCCGTCCCCAGCAGCAGCGGAGACAGCCTGGGTCAGGGTCAAGAAGACAACAGCTGGAGCTTCTGGTGGATGGATGATGCGAGTGATTGAGGGTGTACTACGTAAGGCGTAAGGTCCAGTACCTGAAGCCACTCCGCTTTTAGCCTGTTTCCGCGACTGCCTTAGTGAGCTCCCATTGGTTGAAGGGCTGTTTCGTTGCGTAAACCCAGTCTTCATAAATCCGTATATATCCGTGACTGAGGATGCCTCTTCTGGCTTATACAACCGCGGTGGCTCTCAATCGTTCACCCTAGGTACTTGCTGGATGTTATGCAAGTCATTGTTCTCTCATCAAGTGACAGAGGTTAAATGCAGGGTGTACCCCAAACCTCGGTGCCCTTGTTTGAGAGACCATCTCGCTTGAATCCGTTGAACAAAGAGCGAACAATGTGGTAGTTTGTGAGACCGTCCGTGGTCCACTCCGGCTCGCTCGTGGTTTTAATCTCAACCAAGCATCCATCCCAGTGTGCCTATTTGAGGGTTGCTCTGACTTCCGTTAGGGTCTGCGATGTAGTTATTGGATACTATCGCCTAGATTCGCCTTCATTATCGTAGTCGCCTTCGGTAAAAAGATCCCAGTCGTAGCCCTCGCTCTCCATGCCAAGCTGCCACCAACCGGTGGCTGTAGAGGGAAGGTAGTCGTGTCGACAAGACTATGCTCCATGTGAGCCTGGAGTAAGTCACAGCCTTGCTGCTGAAGCTTCAGTTCAATGTCCGTGATGACTTCGAGACTGGTGGTTCACAACCAAAGAGCCCAGTGACTCAATGTAAGAGAAGATTGGCGATTCAGCTATGCGAGGCGATTTACGTTGAGCTCAAAGTAAAGGAGTCGCACGTCCCAGTGCCAGCGGCGAGGATGGGTGCGATGCGGCGATGCAGGAGAGGAAGAAGAAGAAAAAGAGGAAGACGAAGGTTGGAGGGAGGGAGAGGGAATTTTGGTACTGATTCTATCTTATACAACTGCTGCCTGAGTGAGCGTTCAGGACTGTGTTTCTCTTGCTGCTATGGTCTGTTAATTTTGATATGCATGGATTGCTGTTCTTCTTGCATTAAGCTGATTATTCAAACCTCAAAACTAAATATGTATCAGGTTCACTTAGAAAGGTGTTTATTTTCGAACCTTACGGTTAGTTGAGGCATAAACATGCTGTTGTGTATATCGCGATGCAACTAGGAAGTTTACTGGATTGAGTTGATGTGCGTATGGCCCAGGCGCCACGGCCCTGCAGCTAATGTCTATTACTTTCAATTGATGCTGCGGTGTGAGTCGACGTCAATTCTAGTAAGTGCACTGTAACTCATGTTCAGTTCAAGCGGATGGGGTAGCTAGTAGGACTTTGTAATCATGCTACGGGGGTTCGTGAACACGTGTTTGAAGTTCCTATAGCGGCTTGGAGGGCGAAATCAATACAAACTCTAACTTTGAGTCGCCGAGCCGACCGTTCTATCGAGATCTCGTCAAAGTAGAGGACTATACGTGTTTCTAATTCACAATAACTGAGCCAATTACTTTGAACATTGCCGTATGTCTAGAGTGAGTGCAGCTGCATGCACTGCTTCGCGAGCACAGGAGTTGAGTGTAGCTTGTCAAGGCAGTTGAACCAAATTGGCTACCCTAAATCGCCATTTCACCACGGTGGGAAGATCATACATACTCGCATAGGTAGATACAGAAGTCAGTACTTCTACAACATTAGCGGCGACTAACTTCAGACAGTCCTGTTTAGATTTCCTTGGTGGTTATTGCTTGAATTGTAGAATGTGATGTCTGTTATTCAGGCGATACGCTATCCTGTCACACGAGAGAGAAAAAAGCGAGGCCGCGGTAAATATTACCAGCTTCTCCTACGAATAATATTAGCCCTGAAATATCATTAAAAAATAAGAAAAGGCCAAATAAGGCTTTGATGTATGCTAAACATTATATCTAAC
>JAAVUK010001404.1:0-11883 GCA_014899095.1 Fusarium buxicola | reverse complement strand
CCCACCCAACTTCCATTGAGAGTCGCTATAGCCCTCCCTCCCATGTCTATAATCCGGTCCCTCTTTCACTCACACGCTCTGTTTTCCTCACTCGCTCGTTTACAGAACATTACTTGTGTTCTCCTCCTTGTCCCGAACTGATAGAGCCCCTGGCCGACCAAAAACTGGGCCATCTTGCTTTTGGCCAGGGAGGGCACGAAGCGTTGTCTGTCCATGGTCGACAACAACAGGAAACAGGTACAGTGCCGGCGCCGTACAGTACAGTCAGTACAGTACGACACTACGAGCTCGCTGTTTCTCTGCGCCGCACATGCGCTAGCTCTCTTCAATGGGTTGTCAAGAAGAGGCTCGTACTTCAACACGGTGCTTCTAATTCTGCGTTGTTGTGCTTCTTAAGTAAGGTAGGTAATGCCTCTGCACGTGTTACCATGATGTTCTGCACAGCTCCCGTGGCGGGAGCGGACTTGAACTTGGTAATCGGCACTGGGGCGCGTGGCCAGTGTAGATGCACCCGAGTGTTTAATATCGCCGGTATGTCGGTAGGCGGATGGCGTCGAGAGGCATATCTTGTGTGGCTTTGGCTTTTAATGGACTCTCGCTGATGACCGAGCACAAACCAGGATACCACAGAAACAAGACTTCCTCCCCGGCAGCACACGATGGGTGAATGGAAAGTAGGACGTTCGTAGTAAATGTCAACGACACCAACCAGGGGGTTCGTCATTGGCTCCCCTTATTTCCAGGTACGATATCGACAGCCTGGTTCCACACCCCTACTTCAAACAACCCACACTCCCTTCCGCGTCGGACGAGACTTACTAAATAGGCTTGGGGCCGACGGGGTCGACAAGGATCGCGGAAACAAATCCAGAGTTGCACTTGCAGTCTAACAACCTACTACGTACACAGTAAGCAACGGGTTTCTTGCCTTTGATTAGTGTCTCTCAGTCATTACAGATGGAGATAATGGACAGAGTGAGGACTGACAGAATGCAAAATGACAAAGCCCATCGTCTGAAACCTAAACCACAGGTGGCTCGTGGGATGGCCGCTTCGTGCCGCTTGTCTCAGCCCAATAATTGGATCTCAAGGCCACTCTGAAGCCTAGCTCAAAGAATCCCAGGGTCAATCTCCAGGCGGATGCGCATCGCCCAACCGCCGGGCCAGTAGGAGCTGGTAAAGCACAGAGAGTGCAAAATAAGGTAGCCAGCCCAGCAGACGGGCCAACTAGTTATGAGCATAGATGCCATGTTATCTTGGATAGGACACTTCGACTCTTGGACATGGCGCATCGCGAGCAGGCATCTCTTCTTAGCTTCAGCATAGCCATGAGCCGCAGAGTTTGACTCTCTTCAGCTCGGAGAATGTTGTCAACACGTCGACACTTCGGATTCTCAACCGACTCTTTACCCCCTTTGAGAGTTGACCGTGCCAAAAATTAAGACTGGGGGAGTGGGGTAGCAAGAGATTGGCAAACACTGCTAGTCAGCAAAACCGAAGCCATCCTTCTTAGTGTGGCCCGCCAATCGCACTCGGCATCATTCATGAGATCACGGAGGACAAAGTTTCCCACGGATGCCAGCAAGACAGTGTGGCTTTTGCGGGACCGTGAGTCGCAATCTTGTTGCATTTCCGGTCCATCGGCCTCGGAATCACTCACATACCGCAGAATACAGCTTGAAGCTCTAGATTACAGCCAAGAGCTGTCGGCTGCTACAGACATCAAGCGACCTTCCCCAACAGTTGTCATGTCTCTGTTTATCACCGAGCAACTCCACTCTGGATGTCGCTGTTGTCTTATTACAACGTGAACACTCTATAGTATGGTCACAACGCGGGCAATATGAGTCGGCTTAAGACTGTCCTCGACTGCAGTCACGTCGTCAAGAAAAGGGGGTTGGTTGGATGATGTCTTTGGAGAGTCCATGACATATATGCGTGTGCTTGATTACCGGGCACAACGTCAAATGAGCTACCGACTGAGGACACCGCGGCTCTCCCAAGGTCCAGGCGGAGACGGATGGTCCGTTCTCCCTCTGGCTCAAGTTAACAAATCTGCCTCTGAGATAAAGATCCAGCAACCTCGAGGCAGATCATTGCTGCTGCATATGCACAACACAAAGGCATAAAAACATTGCTCACCACGCTTTATGCGAATACTATACTGTGCGTTAGTCAGTCAGGCAAGATGTTGTCCATTTCATGTGGAGAACTCCCACCACGGGGAGTCCACCACGAGGAGAGCAACGGTCAGAGTGTCTTTGAAACTGACTCTCCTCCCACGTTCTTCCAGACATTGTCAGATAAACGACTCTTGAGATCATCCATCTCGAGAGAACGCGACTCATCAATCGGCAAGGGCACTTCCTAACTCGGGCATTCTACGTACTACGGACGTAGTAAGTCGCGATGGAACATCGTCGAGGGAATCAGGCCATCGACAAGCCGCTAGCTGGGCTAGAAGCTGGTAAAAGCATTCTAAAGCCGGTCAGCGGCGGGGAGATGCACCCCGTGGCTGGTTAAGACCAGGGCAATCCAGGTTCAACAAACAATCCCCCCACCGCGGTTGACGATCCCTCAGAAAAGGGTTTCTCTTCTATCACATTCTCTCTTCGCCCTGACGTTGCCAAACCAGCCTCGGACATTCTCCTTGGCCAGCAACTGATGGCCACGGCCAGAAATCACCACCTTCGATTTGGTATCGTGGCGATGGCCTTTCAAGTGCCTCCATCCTTGGAGGGCTTGGAAGGGCATTGACAGGCCGACAGGATGACTGGCACGCGCATCCCTGCGGAGGCTGTGTCAACACGGAGGAAGGGGTTCCTCATCAAGATGAAACGTGCCTGCAGGACTGCATCAGAATTCAGAAACCTCATGCTCGTCTCGATGCTTGTGCGCTAACGACGCTGGCCATCTGAAACCATCACACCCCTTCGACAGCAATCGTCCTGAATCGTTTGGATATCCTGCATTGCCAGACCAAGAGGGTGGCTGGGTTGCTCTGTTTTATCGACATCATATCGAATCAACCGTGTGGGTGCCTTTCTGACATGTCTTCGATTGGGCGGGAGTGCCTGGTTTTGTGGACCAATACCTTGTGCCCACCACCAAGCGTTGTGAGATGGTCCTCCAAAGACAAGACCTGGATTCTCTGTTGGCATGCCGAGCGACAAGTCATGATTGTGTTATTTGACCAAGTCGCAACAACTCAATTTGTCTCTATGCCGAACACGAGAGGATTCTACAAGCGCTACTGTCCAAAGACGTGCCTACTGTCCAAAGACATGCCGAATGCGAAAATGGTCATTTCCACTCCCTGTGGCGCCGAGTTCTTAGACGGGGGTCATAACACACTCCATCATCTTCACAGAGCGAGCATTGTCGCCAAAGAATATGGTTCAGCGGATGGAGGGGCTCCGAGCAAGAAAAGCCAATTGTGGTCTGTTGGCATCCAAGGGAGAGCCGTTCGCGTCATCACATGCTGGTAGCATCAGCAGACGGAGCTCAGCTTATTGCTCCGTCAGGGCTGGTCACAAAGTGGACATCTCTCTGAACAATCGATGTCCTGCCGGCGGTAATCCTTCCCGGATTTGGGACACTGTTCACTTTGCTTTGCTAGTTCTCATGATATCAGCATCTGCAGCATCTGCAGCATCTGCAAGAGACTCGCGATCCAGGAACGCTCTACACATCTATTCGGCAGCAAAAAGAAGCAAAGGCCGCTCCGTGTGATCGTAGCACGGTAGCATCGGCTGCGACACCATCTGCATTACCCCTGAGCAATTTTAAAATTGCGCTTGGAAGAGCGACTGCACGTGAGAGAAGTTTGATTCGCGCCGTTGCGGGCCGGTGGTTGTGCTGCCGTCTCTGCAGATGTCAGTCAGTTGTCTTCCCCAGAGGCACGAGTCGCTACTCCGGTTCAGAATATCAGCGAAAGCCCTAGCCTTCCTCCACGGCCCAGCCTTCCTCTACGAGCCGGCACACCCCGTTGAAATCTTGAACGGGGGGGCCTATCTCACTCTGCGCCGCACTCTCACATCTGGCAGCGCAAAGATTCGGCGTTTAGCCTACCAATCTCACTCTAAGTGGACGAAAACAACTTACATCCACTGGGCCTCATTCCATCTGGCCTGTTCTTGCATGTCCAAGAAGAGAGCAGCAGGAGGAAACCCAGTCAAACGGGCCGCCACAACGCTTCAACGCCGACGTTTCAGAAGCTGGTGTGTGCCCAAATTTAGGTTGAGTATCTTGAGACATCCAATCACAATCCTGAGGAGCTTCCCTGTCGGCGATACGCAGCGTTTCTGTGGCAAGGGGCCCGCCCAGTTTGAGCTGCGTCTCGGCCGTTCCATTGGCTGCGTCAAGTTTCCACCCCAACTTCATATTCATGCTTCCCTCACCTTGGCTTTGCACTTCCAACCTCCTCTGCCCTCAACGCGAGCCAGAAATAGCAGCGTGTCACGCTCATGGGCAAGGTGTAAGCGGTCGCCGATCGGGCTGTGTCCCGGCGGTGGATCAAGTTTCCTGGGATTGATGCTCACCGCGACATCAAGGATTGAGATGAGAGATATCAATCAGACACCATCAACACCCTTCCGCCAGTGGCCAGCGCTAACTGACGTCTTTAGTCAGGGGCTCCGGAAAGGGCCCGACTCTGCTTCACCCAAGACCAAGTCCCACGGGGCATCTAATTCAGGCTCACAGGGGCGCTTGACTCGCTATAGAGGACAGAGACTGAGGCCATTGCGATACTCAGTCTACGTTGTCCGTGAGGCCAGAGGACCTGTTCATCCCGCCGAGGTCTGTTCAAGGGTTTTGCCTTGCTGATCCAGGGAGAGATTTTTACATCTAACGGTAGAACAGACTAACAACCTGAAACAGGCCAAGCCCTGGCCAGAGATCGAAACAACGGCATTGTGCTTCCCCATCGCCACCACTACCGTTACTGGGCATTTGCCGCTACTGCAGGTGCTCACAGAAGAGGATGGTTTCTTTTCTTTTGGGTCGTGGTTGGTGAACACTCGCAACGGGCTGCCCGTCTTCTTGTCAGTCGCCTCAGTCGGGATCTCTCGGACCATCAAATCAACTGCCAACCTCACCTGACTCCGACCTTTAACTCGGATCGAGAAGTCGGTTATAGCCGGTAAACCAGACATTTGCGCCGGCAGTGTTTCGCTGAAGGCCGTCACATTCATGTCATGCAGGCTCGAAATCTCGACAGAACCCCCCTGCTCACGGCCTCGGAGAGGTGAAACGACCAAGACCCAGCCACAGGTTCTTCCAGAAGATCTTGAAGCAAGCACTTTACTCAGCCGTCTATCAAATTTCTCGCCTCCAGGTTTGTTTCTGGGGTATCAGGGGTTAATATGCGGTTAGCATTCCGCTCGACCTTGCAAATGCGACCAGTCGATGGCGCAGCTGAGCACGGTGCCATCCATTCTTCCCTTGACTCGTGTTTTCAGCGGCCGAGTGAGCCCTGGTTCTGAACTGTGAGGGTCCTTTTCGACTGTCTGGTTAGTCAAGTGACGAGTGACGGCGCGCCCTACACCTGCAGATGCTCCCTTGACGTTGAACTAGTGAGGCCAGCAAGGTCGGTATAGTTTCAGCCGGCTTGGCTCGTCCTGTTCCCGGGGCGCCGTTCTCAGGAACCCGTTCTTAGCTCCCCAAGATGGAGTATTCGGATCTCTGGGTGCAACCTTGGTTGAAGCGAGCGAGATATCTCAAACTCAATGCTACCGCTCTCTTGTTTGATCAGCATCTGTCTCCGTGCCCAGATCTAGCGGCGTCGTGGGTCTAGATGCTGGCCTATAGGTGAGGTAGTCAGCTCGAGCGCCGTGTGGCCGGAGGGTCCCGAGACGGCATCGTGGCCGACTACCAGGAGCTTTCTCGGTACACTCCAACCATGTCGTTTCTTTCAGCGCCACTCTATCGTGATCTCGCTTGACTACCCCGCTGCGATGGCATTATCGAGTGTCCCAAAGACCCTTCTCGATCCAAGGACGGATCCGAGCCTGGACCGCACGTCCCAATAAGACCCCGTTATTGTGAAACAACTCGACTACCAGAGCTTCCTCAAACAAGCAACCCCCGGCCAGATTGCATAGACTTCGCCGGCGGCAAACCCACAACCCTACTTCCCCGGCAGGCTGCTTGCCCACCGGTAGGTCCGTCACACATGGCCTTGTTGGGAGGGGTCGCCACTGGGAGGTTCTGTCTGTCAAGGGTGGGCCGAGTGGGCTGGAGAGTACTCGCATAGTGGCAAGCTCTCTGCCTCGTCATGGAGGTGGGTAATGGTGATTCAGTTCAACGTCGATCTGCAGTCACAGTGTGCGCTTGCTTGGAGGCCAAACGGTCGACGAGCGTGTTTCATAGGGCTTTCCCACCGTGGAGAATTCTCCGAGTGGAAGCTTAAAGGATGGGGGTAGGTGTTGGATAATGGCGCGTACAGTACTGTAGGCATGTGTAGTGTAGCACAGAGTTTGGCATGTCGATAACAACTCCGTTCCTGAGGTTACAGCATGTCAAATGGCAAAAGGTTCCTGCAGTAGTGTCGGGTCGGCCGCTGGATGACATGCTGTTGACAGTGAGATTCGTCACGGTGGTGGTGGTGGAGTGTGTGATGAGATAGTTAACTGCTGCAGCCTGTGTAAGGTTCAGGGCGAGGTAGACGACGGATATCATAGCTTGGTCGATATGCTTGCTGCTAGTGCTTATTGGAAAATGTCAATACGTTGGTGAAAATGTGTTGAAAGCTGGGTAGTGTAGGGTACGAAAAGTGTGCCTTCTACGAGTCCATCATCAGAGAAATGCTGCAGCCAGTATGGAATTCTGGTAATCCGATGCCTTGGATTCTTTGTGTTATTTTCTTTTCAGAACTGATCTTGAAGGTTCGGTCATTGAAACAAGCCAGGGCGGTATGATGTAAAGTAAATACTGACAGAGTGTTGTCGTTCAATCCGCGTAACATCGAGTATCCGCATATGGAAAACACGATAATTGGCACTCAGGGAAGGAACCTACAGGTAGACAACGACAAAGAAAACGAGAATGGAGTAGCAGGGAATTGCTACTGTATAATAACTATTACGCCGAATCAAGCACAGTTACATAATTACGATGTAGATGCAAATAGGTTTCGAAGATGCCAACGAGCAATACGCAACACGGCCATTATTTAAACAGTATTACACCAGGGTGGAATTGCAAATAACGGCAGACAGATTTCGGGCAGAAACGGGGTAATGAATGACTGGGACATCAAAATGCAGCCTTTTGAACACCCTATATACATAGATTCGCTACAACCCTCCTCCCACAACATCATAAGTGTGCAATGCCCAGGGAACTGATCGCTGCTCGACAGTCCACATCACTGGCAGAAGAGCGACCCCTTAGGACCGCACCTCTTCAAGCTCCAGCTCCAGCTGTCGAATGCGCTCGCTCTGGTCCTGCGAGCCGGAGCTGACCTTGCGCTTGAGCGCCTCGACCTCGGCAGTCAGGAGGCTGATCTGCTGGTTCTGAGTGTTGATGAGCTTGGTCTGGCCCTCGATGAGCTGCTTGATCTCGGCGAGCGAGGTGTCACCGCCGCTGGGGGCGGAGGAGGAGACGGCTCGGGAGGCAGGAGTCGAGGCGACGGGAGCGGTGGGAGACTTGATCGGAGAGGACGATCTCGCGGCGGCGGAGGGAGCGGTGGTAGCTGCCGGCGTAGTCTGGGCGTGAGCCGGAGGAACGAACTTGGCCACAGGGACAGCTTGGCGTTGAGCAGGTCGTGAGACCTCCTCGAAACTCGAAGTCTCGTCCTCATCCTCATCCTCCTCATCCTCCTTGTCCTGGTACCTGTTGGCCATGGCCGAAATGGAGCCCTTCTGCTCGTTCATGCTAGGGGGAGGAGATCGAACAGCAGCGGCGGGCTTGGGTTCTTCCTTCTTGGGCTCCTCCTTCTGGGGTGCGGGCTTCTCGGCGACAGGGGCGGGGGCGGCAGCAGGCGCCTTATACTCGGAGGCGACCTCCTTCGGCGCGGTGCCCTCATAGACGCTCTCGAGGTCGATCTTGTTGGGAATAGCGGTCTTGCCATTAAGCCACTCCTGGGCACTCGCGGCGGGCTTCGTGCCAATGGCAGGAGGGAAAATGTCGGCCTGGAAGGTCTCGGCGCGTCGTGGCACGGTGAAAGAAATGGGCTCGATGTAAGCGTCGTTCACCGTCTTGTAAGCCCTCATGACCTCGTTCTCATGAACCTATTGCGTGTCAGCAGCGTGACAGCAGAGCTATCAAAGACAAACCCACATTGATGCCTCGTCGGGGCATGAAGGCAATACCGCGCTGAGGGTCAGGGGACTTGTGCTCGCTCAGAAACTCGAACTTGTCGTTCTGGTACTCAAAATACCGAATGTTGCCGTCACTGCACTAGATTAGACTCATCCTCGAGGTGTGGATGGCAACGGAAACTCACCCCTTGCCAGCAAGGTACAGGCAGTTCGAACCATCATCTACTGCGTATTAGAGCTGGCATAGCCGAAGGTTTGCGAGAAAGACATACCCCAGAAAGGCATGCAGACACCAGAGATCGAGTCCAGCATGGTGAACCCGCCAATGGGCTCCGACCTGCCCGGCTCCCACAGCGCTATTTGTCGCTCGCTCATCCTCGAGAAACCGGTCGTCGCAAAGCGGTTGTGCTCTCCCATCCAGACGGCGCGGCTGTTCTTGGCACCGCCGTGGCCGGGGGCCTCGTGGACGGGATTCTCCTGTCGGACATCCCACACCCGAATCTTCTTATCGCGCGAGGTGGTGACGAGCATGCTGCCGCTCGCGTTCCATGACAGGCTCTGGACGATGTCGTTATGCTTGAGGACGTGGTGCGACTGGCCCGTGCCGATGTCCCAGATCTTGACGGTGAAGTCGCCCGACGCGGATGCCAGGATATTCTCGGCCGAGGGGTTGAAGAGGACCTGTCCAACCTTTCTAATCGAGGTTGTTAGCATGTCGACGCCTGAGGCGAAGCGAGTATCAGGCGACGCACCTCGAGTGGCCAGCCAACTTGCTCATGGGCGCAACATCGATAATCTCCTCGGCGTCGGTGTGCAGCGTAAAGCCCTGGGGGACCTCCCAAATAAAGACCTTTCCATCTTCGGAGGCCGAGGCGATGATGTTGTCGTTAAAAGGGTTCCTTGAACTTCGTCAGCACCAAGGAGGGGAGCTCAGGGGTCGACGAGGGAACGCATACCAATCGGTGTCAAGCACTGAGGCAGTGTGTCCGCGAAACAGCGGGATCTGGTCGGGGACCTTTCCTCGCTCGCTCAGGGGAATGACAGCGAACGCGCCGCCTCCGGAAGCATCCCAATTGACTGAAAGATACTCGGGGTTGACCTATTGACCCAACCACCCCCTAATCAGCGCGCCAGGCTCTCCAAGAATGGACTGATTTCACCACGCGCTCCAACGCACCTTGACCAAGTTCGTGTCCCAGGCATTACGACTGATGTGCAGGTTATCGTAGGAGAATTCCTTTCTCGTGGGCTTGCCGAAGACGTGTCCTGGCGAGCGGCGTCAGCATGTCGAGTCTGGCGGCGCAGGCGAGTTTGCGCCAGCACGTACGGTACTTGGACGCCCGCACAAAACGGCCGGCCATGATGGCAGTAGATATGAGGAAGAGGCGGGGAAGAGGTAGTTCGAGACAAGTAACAAAGGCGTCGTCTATAGAAGCGCGAGCGCAAAGGTTGGTCGAATCTTGTTAGGAGGAGAGGAGGTCGTCAACTTGGGCAAAAGATGCCGTGGGTTGTAGGTAAGATCGCAGCTCGCCGTAGACGGGATGGTGTAGCTGTCGTATTCAGGGTACGTAGTTGAGCCACTGTAAATCAGGCTGCGCCTCACTAAGCTCACCACTAACAATGTCCAAGGTGGATCGTGCCACTCACTGGAAGATTGCCCGCATGACGAGCAAGGATGCTACGTGTTGTTCCAGATTGATCACGTGCACCTCACCAACGATCAGAGGATCATTGAGAATGCCTTCTCAATCAGGTAATTTTATGCTCATAGTCTTCTTGAACACGTTTTAGACATTCATTATAGCCCTCATGTTACAAACAGAAATTCCTTGACGCGTAGTCGCCGGGTGTCACCAAAAACACGACTGAAAAACAATACCATGCCCCTGCCGACGCCTTGTAAGTGCATAAACGGCTCCATGCTCCTCCTTTCATCATCCAAAGGCACGACAGCTCGCCTGACTCCGAACTGTAGCCATCATATTAACAACACCAATGAGGCAATCCCTCAACCATATAAACCGATCGCAGAAGAAACAAAGAGCAGAGAGGTCTGCCTTGGGACGTCCCGCTGGTCCTGAACTCCTGGTCCAGGCTTGTCGTCATATGGCGCCCAGCACCTTGTCTCATCTTCATCCCAATCATAATTGCTCAAGCAAGAAGCATCGCTGTCTTAGAGGAACATGCTCTTAGGTCGTGAGTTCACTCGGCGACCCGATACTCGGCGGCGTAGCTGCTCTTCTCGTCGAAGCACCAACTGACACCACCTGGCTCTTGCTCGTGGACCGGAAGTGTCATCGTCCGAGTTGTCGCGGCCGACAACATCGGAGAGAACCTTCATCCAGCCTTCTTTGTCCTCGGCTGTGTCTGCATAGAAGTCGATGAGCTCGCCGTTGTTGAATCGGATGCGGAATCCTTCTTCAACAAACATGTAGCCTTCTTCCTCTTCCGCAAAGGCCGAGCGGCGGCGTCGGCCGCCCCTGCCAGTAGTCTCCTTTTCTGTCAATGCTCGGCGGTCATCAATCAGCCGCTTGGCATTGGCCAGATTGATGGTTGCTCGAGGTTGGCGGGTTGCCTCGTGGTATGCAGTAAGCTTGGTGCCGACAAGCCGGAAGTAGCGGCGGCGCCAGTACTGGAACGATGTTAGTCTTGAGAGGTCATCAAGCTTCGTGAAAATTGACTTACAGGGCAGTCGCCGCCTTGCTGGCTCAGGTGGCCCTCCCAGTTTCGGGACATCCTCTCCTCTGCTGCCTTGAGCTCTCGGATGCACGAGTTCATGCTCTTGGGCATGTCGTCATCCGTCGCGTTCTTAGGGCGAGGGACAAACAGAAGCTGTAGCTCGAGCTTGCCAACCTTGTAGGGAGCGCGTCGCACAACAGCCGTGTTGCCGCGCTTGCTCTTCACGCTGGACGCAAACCCAGCCTCTTCTGTGGCCCACTCGTTGAAGCAGGCAACCTCGGCCATGTAAGGTCGGCCGAAGCACCGGTTCTCATGCTCTCGGAGGCACACGTAAGCCCGACCGAAGCTACCGTCTTCCGCAGCCAGAGGCGACAGAAGCTCGTACGCCGAGGGAGGGGTGTTGCGCTGTTTAGCTTGAGCGTCCCTCTGCACTTGCGCAGCCCGCTCCTCTTCCTCTCGATGGCGGAGCTCTAGTTCCTTGCGCTTCTTGGGCGACGCGAACACTCTGCTGAAGGTTGACGTCTTGTGCTTTTGAACCTTGGCTGCTGGAGGGGGCGGCCTGGCACGTTCTACGGGCTTCTCAAGCTTGACATTAAGCGTGAGCTGGAATTCAAGGTCGTTCGGGACCACGAGCTCAAACTCCTGGCCGATAGGCGCATTACGCGCCAACTCAAGCCATGCTGTCGTCACACAGTGCACGCCATTGTCCAGAGTGAGACTGAACCAACTACGCTCATCTGCTCCTGTTAGATGTGCGTTTCGACCTTCGAGGATATGTGACTTACTCTTTGGAAGGGGGAGATCTAGATCCTTAACGCCCATGACCTTGACGAAGAGACGACCCCTCTCTCCGCTTTCTGGCGTAGCCATCTCAAGACCCAAATCCTCCTCAGGCACATTGTTCACTGCTGTTGCGTTGCTCTCTTGGCCAGGGATCGGG
>JAAVUK010001395.1:0-10653 GCA_014899095.1 Fusarium buxicola | reverse complement strand
ACGGCATCGCCTCCACCGCTTTCGGAGCCTCGTGGTGACCCTTTCGCCTCTCCTTGAAGATGGAGATGGAGACCCGGGTCCGGCCTGGTCACTTCAGTCCCAGAAGGCAGCGCCTCAGCGGGTAAAAGTGGCCCGTCTGGGTTCGCCATGGAGTCCTTGGTCAGCAAACACCCCGTTAATGCGTGGTTGAGGGGGAGTAGATGGGGGCGTGTTTCCACGGGTTTCTGCCGTGTTTATGTCTTTGTCATTGTCTCTGGGCGGACGGCTGGACAAAACTCAGACCCAGCTCCCAGGAATACTGGATGTACGTCAACAGTGGCCCTACCTAGGCAAGGTAACGACGGTGGCGGCCAGGAGCAGAAAGGGAACGGAAATTGGATCCAATTCTCTGCGTGTCTGGGGCGGTAAGTTAGTTAGCTGCAAGCTTGTTTTGGTCCCTGTATTTTGCATTTGTATTTCCGTACATGCCTTACTTCGTACTGTATACCGCTGCCTCACCACAGTCGTACCTTAGTCCGGGTCACGTACACGCCTCCCCCCCCCCCCCTGGTTCCAGGTTCTGTTGGCGACGGCATGTGGTGAGAGAGCTGGAGGCGAACCGACCGACCGACCGACCGCTGGGCTCCACCCGAGCATGATTCATTCATCAGCCGCCTCGCCTCCATATAAAGCCTGGCCTGGTCCCTTTCTTGGGAGTTGTTGCTGTTCGAACGCTTTCTTGGTCACGGTCGTTGTGTGAATCTGTTCGGGTTTGGTCCTTAGCTTCTATTCTACGGATTTTCAAAGGCGCGGTCACCTGCATCGGGTTTCCTACTCAACTGCTTCGTCGAACATCTCCCACCGCTCTCTCGACGGTCCCTTTTCACCTACACTCTCACCGTCTCTACGACCATCACCCCATCGGTCTCTCCACCGCCTCACTTGCTCTTCGCCACCTACTTATCTCCTACAGCATCCGCAATCATGCCTCCCAAGCGAGTCCGTTGCACAGCCGTTCAATGCCGCGAGCCCGCCCAACGCATTGTCGGTGATTGCTCTTTCTGCCAAGGACACTTTTGCGGAAAGCACCGTCTGCTAGAAGACCACAAGTGCACTGGTCTCGAGGACGTAAGCATGATACCACTCCAATATACATACAACCGCAGATGCGCTGACTCCAGCTTCTGTAGTGCAAGAAACAGTCTCACGAACGCAACGCCGCACAACTCGAGTCGGAGCGAACCCAGGTCATCCGGGGCGTGTAAACGACCAAATGAGAACCGCAAGGCGCCGGGCCGGGAACCGGGCGTCACTCCCATGGCCCATCGAGAAGCGCTACTTTGACGGCCACGAAGTAATGATCGGATACGGCATTTCGGCGGCACCTACACGAGGTGCGAGGCGGTATCCGCCGTTGTACATTTTCTTTTCCGGGTAGTTGAGGATGTTGCGTAGGCGTACAGGATGATTTTGGGGAAATAATAATTCCCCATTCTAGGTAGCGGGGCCTTTGAATTGATTCACTTCTTCGCAATTGCACGCATATTCAATGACCGTGTGATTCACTGCGAAACGCAAGAATGCCACAGCGGAATTAACCAACAGTTACAGAGGCGGTGACATTGGCCTTGTCTCAAGAACGGACTGACGATCCATGGCCCTTGGCTTGATTACGTGTTCCTGGGGTCTCGTCTTCGAAAGGGCCTGCCAGGCCAGGACACTGCCTTATCTCCGATATCGTATCGGGCGCACAAAGCATCTCGTGAGCAGCGGCTCGCTGGACCGCGCACTCAATAGCGCCATCTTGGCCGGGCTCAACTGACCCAATGGGTGGTTCTATAAAGATACTGGTCATTTTGCAGGGGTATCAATGGGTATTAATGCTTTCGATGCTCCCCATGCCCAGACCGTCTGCTCTTTAGCACCGTGGCTGTTCGTTGTTCGTAGGGCCTCAAATACGTGGTCAAATCGTTTTCCTGCCAGCCCAGGCCACTCGATCCCGGGGTTTATTATGGGGTGGCTGGTTCCGGAGGTGGGGCCGCGGATGTCCCCGCCGGATCACCATCTGCTGTCATCCCATCAACTACAGTACCTCCTCTTTCTTGACCACAATGTCTTGTGCAACCTCCAACTTGACTGCTGCGCCATCTTGAGCCTCTAGCTCAACTTTCTCCGCCTTGAGCTTCCGCCCCTCCAAAACCTTCTTTCGATCGGCCGCCTTGCAAAGTCCCTCTATTCCGAGGTCGCATTCGCCGCACTTGCGTCCGACAGGGAGACATACCGACTGCCCGAGTCCGACGAGAAGGTGGTTTATTTCGTGCCATCGGTCTCGCGGTAGCCATGACTGAAGCGCCGCACGTGTCTCCTCTGGGTTCTTGGTCTTGTTCCAGCCCCAAAGGTTTGTGATGCGATGCACATGCACGTCGACGCCGATACCCTCGGTACGACCCCACGCGACCGACATGCACAGGTAGGCCATCTTGGGTCCAACCCCTGGAAGAGATGTAAGTCCCTCGATAGTATCAGGGATTTCGCCGTTCCACTTGTCACGAATGATCTCGGCCGCTTGCTTGATGTATCTGGGCACTGTCATTAGCCAAACTTCCAATGCGAGTGTTGTCCGTCCATTGGCAAATACAAACTTTGTCTTGTTATTGTGGAAACCCACCGCCCAGATGAACTCATTCAACTGCTTCGGATCAACCGCCAGCATGTTGTCCAGGTTCAATCCCGGAGGCGCCTCTGGCTTGTATGGCGGCAGCTCAGTCTGCATTCTCTTCATGACGACGGCATTCACCGTGTCCTTAGTCTGACTCGAAAGCATCAGCGCCACCAAGGTATGGAATCTCTGATCCTTTGGCGACGCGCTCCGATCCGCCAAACGCTCGCACCCCATAGTGTCAACGGCCGCACCATGTGCTCGTCCACCGGGTGCCCGCATTTTCCTCACAACATCGTACATGGCCTCCCAGTCGGATGGTGGCTCTGTCGTTGTCGTGCCGGTCGACGGGTTGACAGCTTTGCGGGCGGGCTTGCGAGCGCGCCGCGGTGCCTTGGGCTGTGGCGATGGGATAGCATCGAGGACTTCGTCGGCTACTTCGGACTTGATGACATCGGAAGATTTTGATGATTCGGCCTTCGTTGTCACAACGCGCCTTCGCTTCCGGGCAGGAGGGCCTGCAACATCTTCAATGTCGCGAATTGCGGGTTTGGACTCTTCTGTTGTCGAGGGAAAGGCGAATCGGGCCAGTGAGGATCTCGTTACTCGTCTCGGTGGGGATATCGGTTCTGATACACGGTCGAACAGCTTTCCTGCGTCTCTTGATACCCTAGATGTACGCATTTTGGTGCCGATTGGCCTGAGTCCTGGCAGTTGAGACTTGTCCGGGACGCGTTTCTTCGTAGAACTCTCCTGTGGTGCCTGGGCGGGATGGAAAGCATTGCTAAAAAGCCCCACTCTGGCAAATCGGCGGCCACGGCGGAGATACCCCGGATTTCAGTGCACGTTCCGCTCAGGGCCTATTTCTAAGCCGCTCAGGCTGCCCAGCAACACGCATGAGAATGATTACAGAGTTGATCATAAGTTCAAGTTCCTAGAAGTGATCCAACCAGCTCACGAGTGCCAGAATAGTTGCTCCAAGTAGGAATAAATGAAAAACCAGGATGTGCATGACTGCTAGGTAATTTTCGCTGGCTGCACAGACGTGATGCCAAGTTAATATGCCGCGGATGTGCACCAGCCTCCACCTTCAGAGCGTTCATCTTCCACACTCAATCAATGTCTCAACAAAGGGTCACTCAATCGATACATCCTTTGCAACATATGCACGTGAAATTAATGGGTACGCATTATGTACCGATTGAACAGGGTAATTCGTCCGAGGTGACCATCAAGGTGCCTGGATCATCCACATAAGAAGGGCCGCGTCCCGTCTCGGGGCGGTTGGTAAAGAGTCTCGTCATTCAACTTCGTTTTGATTATCATTCATTTATACTACATTTCGGTCATTAAATCTTGGGGTCAAGCTTTTGCATGTCGACCACGGCACGGATGCAGTCACCCTGCTTCATCGTCTCAAAGGCGTTGTTGATCTCACCCAGCACCTTGCGGTGAGTGATGAACTCGTCGACCTTGAGGTCTCCCTTCTTGTAGTCGCCAACGAGATCGTTCAGCTGAGAACGACCCTTGACACCACCAAAAGCGCAGCCCTTCCACACACGGCCAGTGACAAGCTGGAATGCTACACAAATAGTCAGTCTCTTGAAGTCTTGAGAGGTTAGGAATGAACTTACGTCGGGTGGAAATCTCCTGGCCAGCAGCAGCAACACCGATGATGATGCTCTCACCCCAGCCCTTGTGGCAAGCCTCAAGAGCAGCGCGCATGACACCGACGTTGCCAGTGCAGTCGAAAGTGTAGTCGCAGCCACCGTCAGTCATCTCGATGAGCTTCTCCTGGATGGTCTGGCCTTGGAGCTCGGTAGGGTTCACGAAATGAGTGGCACCGAACTTATCACCCCAGGCCTTCTTGGAGGGGTTGACATCAACGACGATGATCTGGCCAGCCTTGCGGGCAGCGGCGCCCTGGACGACAGACAGACCGACACAGCCAGCACCGAAGATGGCAACGTTGTCGCCCTTTTGGACGTTGGCAGTGATAGTAGCGGCACCGTAGCCGGTGGTGATACCACAGCCGAGCAGGCAGGTTCGGTCCATAGGAGCATCGTGCTCGATGGCGACGACGGAGATGTCGGCGACGACGGTGTACTGAGAGAAGGTGGAAGTGCCCATGAAGTGGAGCAGATCCTTACCCTTGCACTTGAATCGAGAGGTGCCGTCGGGCATCAGGCCCTTACCCTGGGTGGCTCGAATCTTGCCGCAGAGGTTGGTCTTGCCGGACTTGCAGAACTTGCACTCCTTGCACTCGGGGGTGCTGTTGGTAGGATGAGGTTAGCGGAGGTCATGGATGGAAGACTCAGGGTGGGAAAGCTTACTAGAGAGCGACGACGTGGTCGCCAGGCTTAACATTGGTGACACCCTCACCAATGGACTCGACGATACCAGCGCCCTCGTGTCCCAAGACGATGGGGAAAGCACCCTCGGGGTCCTTGCCCGAGAGAGTGTAGGCATCTGGAGACGAGATGTTAGCGAGCTGCTCATAAACCCAAGCTCACAGCTCAGAGTGAGCTTGATGACGAGGCGAGGGAGAGCTTACCCGTGTGGCAGACACCTGTGTAGTAGATCTGGATACGGACCTCGTTGGCCTTGGGAGCGGCAACCTCGATATCCTCAATGCTAAGAGGCTTGCCGGCCTCCCAGGCGACGGCGGCCTTGCAAGTGATGGTCTGGATCGTGATGTCAGTAAAGGCGTCCTAGCGAAGGTTCCGTCTCCCTTCAAGTTGAGGCGGGGTATTGGGCTTGGGTGAGGGGTAGCAGAGAGCTTGGGATTAAACATACTTTGCCCACGGTAGAAGCCATTATGTCTATTGAGATGAAGATTGAGCTGTCAATGAAGGAGAGAAAAACTCGACAGACAATTTGAGGGGTAGATGAACTTCTAAAGTCTAATGGAACTTCTTCGTTAAGAGCAAACTGTTTATGTAGGCGTAGGCAGTTGAACCCGCAACGCCAGATACCGATCCCCGAGCAACTCCGTTAACCTACCGCCTACCCCGCAATGGAGATGCAAATCCACACCCACTAACAGGCTGCGATAGGAAAACTAACGCGGCCTTCAGTACAAGGAACTCGCCCATTGGACACATGACGCCCCCTTCAAAGACATTTACGTGAGAGAGTCGTGCGGGGAGGTTGGCTGGGCGTGCCGAGGTGCTGCGCCATTGGTACGAACTGCAAGACGGCACCGGGAAGATAACCAAACAGCGGGGGGAGAGGGAGATGCTTCCCGAAGATGGGCAATTGAGGAGACACCAAAGTGGATACTCTCATCAGAAACTGAGGTTCCAAGGCTGCGAGTTCGGCAGATGTGACCGATCTGGCCGACCGTCTTCGATAAGAAACCCGACGAGTGACTCAAGAAGAGACGCTCTCATTCTCGTTCTCACCTCATTGCAGCAGCAGCATCTTGGCGTGCCATTCACGGGGTCGGAAGGCTTTCCATGCCTCCCTTATCCTGTCCCTACGCCCGTAATCTTGCGTAAGCCTAACCTAACCATGTAGGTAGCCATGGAAAACAAGTTCATGATCGCGAGGTTGTTGCAAAATTCCGAAACAAAGTGGAGCCGGTTCCGGGTCTTCCAGAAGACAAGAGATTCTCTCGGAATTTCTTGAGAAGAAACGAGCATCTCTCTCTCTCGACAAATTTATTGCGGCCACGCCAAACTCGCCTGTGAATGCTCTTACTTCACGTTATAGTTTCGTCCTCACTGAAATGGGAAGTTTTAAGGTGATTGCTCTGTCACCGAGAGTACTTGATCAACATTCAGAGCCGCCAAAGGGCTTATTACGAGGCTCTACGCGCGTCTCCCGTAGGGTATTCGGAAATACCTGAAGCAACGACTTCTATAACTACAGTATGACTCCTCAAAAGATGTGCAAGCAAACAACAAAAGGTAAAAGGACTCAAGCAAGCTACAGAAGTTTTGACTTTGGCAACCAATAACATCCAATATCTGAAAACCGCATTATTGCTTTTGTGACCCGCTTGTCTTGAACGGCGGTATCGACAAGAGGGATGTGCATGGTTTGAGATCACGTGACTGTGCAAAGCGTTGCCTATCGCGATAGCTCCAAAAAAATCCCCAAGCGCGTTCGCTCGCAGCACACGGCAGTTTATCAACCCAGCTGCCCATCAACAATCGTCATTCGTCGCGTCGCAGAGGGCGGTAATTACATGCGAAAACAGCGCCCTCATAGTCTGGATGTGTGACGGTCCTGCTGTCATCGCCGCGCCATCCTAGCCCATCATATCTGAAGCTCCAGGAGCTCTCGCAGCCTAGCTCTTTGCATCATGGCGTTTAGATTTGTTGTCCCCGACGACTCTAGCCCGCCTAGCAGCCCGGTGCCGTCGACACCGGACAAGAGCCAGCGCGGAACAGGATTCTCTTTCCTTGGCGACAATCCTTCGACGACCCCAGCTGGACCGCCACCCTCTTCAGCTGCTTCCTTCACGCCCGCTGGCGCGCCATCTGCTTCGTACATGGGGAGCTCTATCATGCACGGCATGACCGACACGAGGCCCCTAAACTTTGGGGTGTCCAACAATACCGGCTCTGGAAGAAACCTCTTTGGTCGCACGAGCGCCTCGAGTAACCCGCTTGGCCGTTCCATAAGAGGGCGACAGCCTTCAGGCTTGAGTCGCCAGTTCAGCGCTGCCGATGAAGAAGAGGAAGAGGAAGAGGAGGACCAAGATGCCGAGGGAGAAGTGGAGCTTCCACCTCCTCGAGGCGGCCTTTTCCGCATGTCTACTATCCCCGATGAGCGCCCTGACGAGGATGACGAAGTCAACGCCGAGATCGAACGATACATTGACCAAGACATGGCCCTGGATGCCGTGGAAGAGGAGGAAGAGGAGGAGGAGGAGGAGGAGGATGAAGTTTTTGAACGAGAAGGCTCGGAGGAGCCCGACATGTTTCTCAACATGCGCCACGATGATCGACTTTATGGGCAGCCGATCATTGGCGACGAGTCGGATTTGATGATGCTCAACACACCAGCGGCGACCAATCGAGTTCGCAGGGAGGCGGAGAGTATATTCAAGCAATCTTCTGCGCACTTGGGCATGGCCTCTCGAAAACACGGGCTTCAATTTGCATCTATTGCCAAGAATCTCCACAACCAGCATGAACCGGCACGAGTATTCGAGCCTGCAGATCTGCTTCTGAGGACCGAAGAACTTGTTTGTCGACTTTACGAAGAGGGAGTTGGTCCTGAGGAAGACGCCGAAAAAATGGATAACTCTCTCGCCAATATCACATACCGTCTTGTCGAGTTATGGAACGAGTACGTGGAGGGTCTGCCCCAACCGGAAGGAGAAGACTTTGCGACAATTGGCCCCGGGCCTAACACTGGGCCCTTCGAGAAGGCGGCATATATCGCACACCTAATTCTCCGAATGCACCATACCCGTTTTGACAACAACACCGATGATGAGAAGACGCCACCCTTGCCTGAGATTCTGTTTGATTGGATGCAGACTAGCCATAATCTTTACCCCGACCAAGTGCGCGAAATTAACCGTTATAGCCCTAGTCCTGCCTGTCATAGTCTATTCTGGCAGACTGTACGATGCGCTTTGCTCCGCGGAGACGTGGGCGGAGCGTCCAAGCTGTTGAAGGAGGCCGGCTGGGAGAACGTTCGCCGCGGACCCCGCGGCGATAAGGCGTACACGGGCAAAGCTCTCGAAAACGTCAGACGATTTGCCGCCGCTACTTGCGAGGTCCTGGACCAATGTCCTGCTGCTAGATCGGAATGGGATATCTGGAACAGCAACTGGACCCTGTTCCGGATCCAGGCGCGCGGATCCCTAAATAGAATGACTCTCTTTGCCGAAGGCAAGGATCAGAGCGCCCAAGATCTCATGGATGACGAATTCTCTCCCCAACCACAGTCGCTGTCCACAATGGCCCGAAAGGCGTCAAGCCAGATCCCCTGGGACATTTACGAGAACCTGCAAACTGTGTATGGCATCATCCTAGGAAACCACGAAGCGATCATGGAGGTGGCCCAAGACTGGTGTGAAGCAACCGTTGGTCTGTTTGGATGGTGGGATGATGGAAACCAACGTCACAAGGCCCTCAAGATCTCGCACTCACAGAGCTTGCGAGCTTCGTCGCGATTCAAGGGCTCAGAAGACTATTTTGAACGGCTAGCCACGGCTTTCCATCTAGTCATTGAGTCGGACCTCAATCCTAATGTAATGAATCCTGTCGAGGTCGCCATTGCCTCTGCCTTTGAAGGCAACGTCAATGCGGTCCTAGGATTTCTCAGAATATGGTCCCTACCCCTGGCCTGTACTGCGGCAGAGGTCGCCTCATTGGGCGAATGGCTTCCTGCGCCCGAAGCTCCGAATCCTTTCCCCACTGACAGCCTGGATATGGATGATCTTGCGCTATTGGGCGTGACTCAACCTGGGTCAGATGAATTGGAAGGCATCAAAGATACAACTCTTGTCCTGTATGCTAGAGAGCTGGCAGGCATTGAGCAATTATCACCACAGCGTGATGGCTGGGAAATGGCTATTCAGGTGCTGGGCCGCATGGATTCCGCCGAAAAGTCCGAGGAGACGGTTGGCGAGCTCCTTCGGGATCTTCTCGCTACGCTGGACGAGAATTCGAGCCAGACCGTCGACAAAATCTGGACGATACTGAATGATCTCGGCATGATCAACTACGCCGAGGAAACTGCAGAGGTAAGAGAACTGGGCTCACATGGCTGATCCAAGCTAACTTCAAATCAGACATTTGCAGAAATTCTGTCTAAGGAGTCACATCGCTACGGCGAGGCCCTCTGGTACTATGCACTATCTCATCGGCCAGACAAGGTCCGCGAAGTGCTGAATCTGCTCATGTCTTACTCGCTCGTCGAATCCACAGCCTACCCTCCGGAGAAGAATCTCGACGGAGAGTTGAAGGATCTGCTGCGAAAGCGAACCGGGACCCTGGAGATGCGAGCCAAGCAGGACTTGGAAGCTGCTCAACTTCTTGGTCGGATGCTGAGTGGCTACGCGACCCTGCGCAAATTTTACGAGATACGGGATGCCGAAGAGCTCGAAAACGTTTCCCCTGCAAGGGCACTCAAGCTCAAAAAGCAAGCAGTATCTGCACTGGTAGCTGTCATTTCTAGTTCTGATGACAACATCCGTGGCGGACTCTACGACGACACTCGGGATGCGGTCGTGAGCGAGGACTTCCTGCTGGCCTTGCTTGGCGAGGCTACCGTCTTTATTAATCAGTCGCCAGCCGTCATTACGCTGGACCAGATTGATATTCTGCTGAAAGCGATCGAGGATATTCAGACCGTCGGTGAGCGAGTATATTCGGCGTGCGATGACTTCTTTCACCTGGTCTTGGGATCCGCGCAGGGCCTGAAGGGATCGACTCCGCAAGACCTGATGGCCACGTCGACAGCCTCACTGAGCGGGAGCAGTTATGTGATGAGCGGAAGCTCCATGCTTGTGAATCACCTGCACAAGTCGGTCTCGGCGGGTGGCAAGGTGCACAGAGGATGGGACTGGAGGAAGGGCTGGCTGGCGACGACCAAGGGCGAGGATGTACTTCGAAAGCTGCGATTAGGATTGGCAAAGGATCTGGCGGCGTTATGGGTTGAGGACGCAGACGGAGTCGCTGTGTATTAGAAGACATGTATTTAAAGAAGAGGAATGAAGGTTAATCTTTTTATTGATGAATATGGTATGGGCAAAAGGAGGCGGTGCTCCTTGGTAATACAAAGAAAGCATCTAACTACGGAGTAACGATACATGTGATGAATGTATCTTGGAGTATTTGAACATGGAGAGAAGATACATCTGATCTCCCCGGGCTTCCATTGATGCTCTTCTTGTACAGGGATATTGATCAATCCACACCTACCCTCCCTCCCCTGGGCCGGCCATCGGCGACTGTGGAGCCCCCCCCATTCCCCGGATCTGGCATGAGACCCCAATTCGCCCCCGCTCATCTACAATTCACCCAAATTTCTCCCGAACCCCTCCACCC
>JAAVUK010001390.1:0-13485 GCA_014899095.1 Fusarium buxicola | reverse complement strand
CCCTCGCCCCCCCGGCCGCCGCCTCCGCCGCCAGCGCCAGCGCCAACGACTATGCCTGTGACTCGAGCGCCCACTTCGCCGCCGCCGTTGCTGGCCCTGACTCTCCAGGGTCACTCCTCAACTCGGCCTCGCTGACGCAGTCGCAGTCGCCGTCGCCCCAGCCGGAGACCCCTACCACGGACCATTTCCCGGCCGGCGCTGACGCTAATACTGCCTCTGGTGCCGCTACTGCTGCCTCTGCTTCTACGACGGCGGCTACTATTACTACTGCTAAGGCTGCCGCTCCTCATCTTTCTACCGGCTCTTCTGTTTCCGGTACCATTTCCTCCAAACCCATCCCCATCACCACCAAGTCGACCCCCGCCATCCGCTGTATCTGGTCGCCCGAGAACACCAACAACCCCTTCGCTATACCCGATTCTGATCTCATCGGTTGTAATCCCTTTGAGGATACTGATATCGAAATGACTACCGGACCTTCCCTCGACCCTTCCATGGGCCGCCGGGACTCTTTTGTCAGCGCCGGCCCAAAGCCCATATCGATGAATAATCCCAACCGCGATAATGCGAACCGCAACCGAAGAGAGTCCCTAGCCGGCAGCCTCATGGGCGGCATGAGCTGGGGCGGCATGTCCTTTGGCAGCTTCGTTAAAGACGAGTGAGTAATTCCAACTTCAACTCTCACCTTCACCCTGCCCTCCGATCGTTGCCCTACTTCGGCTCCCCAAGCGCCGCCCTCAGGGACTCGTTGTCCGACCAAACCCTCTACTCGCTCCTCTCTTGCACCGACACATAGACTGGCTGTGCAGCGATAGACGGGTTCAAGCCCGCCTTTCTCATGGTCTCACCCCGACATCACACAAAGCCAATTCGGCTTCTATTTTGTGACGAGCGATTTTGGCTATTGGGCTTCGTCCCTACCCGGCATAACATATGCATGCGCTATCCTTACGAAACCGATGCGCCTTTCCGTTCCAGCTATCGCACACCGTTAAGCAGCCGTTTACTGACATGATGGATCTGCAGTATCATGATGCAGGGCACCTCGCCGTTCGGTACCCACCAGTCACCATCCTTCCACTCGTCTTCGTACCTCCCTAAGTTGGAGGCCAACTTCATGCGAGATTTCACCTGCTGCGGCAAGATTCTCCCGAACCTCCATGACCTGCTCCAGCACTACGAAGAAGCCCACACGCAACCAAGCCCCAACACAGCTCGGAATAACGACTTCTCCCAATTTTCCCAAATGGGCATGTCCGGTGCGCCCAGAATGACTTCTTCCCGAGCTAACTCAGCCGCTCCGGGCCACGGTAATTCGCAGCCCTCGACAACCCAACTGGGACAACAGAACCGAGCGGCTGGATCAGGTATGCAGATGATGGGAGGCCAGCAGAGCTCCCATGATGCACATATTGGTTCCACCATGACATCAAATCTGAACGATGATATGGACGCTGTTGCGGATATGGAAATGGACGATGCCGTTGGCACTATGGAGATGGATGACAGCCAGCGAATGCACCAGACGAGGCAGCTCTTCGGCCAGCAGCAGAGACCTCAGCTCGACATGAACACGTCCGGTCTCACCCAAGGCCTGCGAACCTCACAACCCCCAACGCCCGCGGCACAAAGTTTCGGCCTGCAGAACAACCCCACAGTCTCGTCTGTCAACACTCCCACGCTCACGACACAAGGACAAGTACCCCGGGGTCAACAGGTGGATATAGATGAGGATCTTCCTGGTATGCCCATGGGTGGTAACACGAATGATATTGGAGACATGAGCTTTGGTGGAAATCAGAACAACAGCGACTCCAATTTCTGCATCAATGACCCTGGCAAGCATCTGTTCAGCCCTAACGGGGCCTTCCCAGCTGCCAACCGCTCAATCCAAGCGCAGTTGGCTCAGCTGGGCTTGAGTCAGACTCAACTAAGCGACCCAGGTGCCAACAAGATTCTTATGCAACGCCTGCAGAGCATGATGATGCCTGAGGAGCATAAGCCCTTTAAATGTCCGGTTATTGGTTGCGAAAAGGCATACAAGAACCAGAATGGCCTCAAGTAAGCTCCTCATCTCTCCACAGTGTCAACGTATGTTAATGGGGTTATAGGTACCACAAGACGCATGGTCATCAGACGCAGCAGTTGCACGAGAATGGAGACGGCACCTTTTCCATCGTCAACCCCGAGACCAGTGCCCCATATCCTGGAACGCTGGGAATGGAGAAAGAGAAGCCTTTCAGCTGCGAAACATGCGGCAAGCGATACAAGAATCTCAACGGCTTAAAATACGTAAGTTACACCGAATCCACGGCTTGACGTGCTTAAATCGGCGCTGACATTCGAACAGCACAAGGCGCATTCTCTGCCGTGCAATCCAGATTTCAAGCTCCAGGCACTCGCGGCTGGCATGAACCTCCCAGGGATAGGCGAAGATCAGATGATGCAATAGACGTGGCTCGTTCGCAGGACTCCGAGACCCCAGGCCACGGGGTCGTCAACGAGCTTGCTTGCCCAAGGCACAGCTAGTTAAGCGGCGCTTTGAGCCCGATCGGCACTCAAGGCCTTGTGCCCCCGTTGATGGAGGAGTGCACGCTTTCACCAACCGGTTATCATGCGATGCCAGTAACAAAGCTTTCGACTCGTGCCGGATCGCGAGGTCGACTCTCATCACTGTGTCCCGTCTTTTCTTGCCAATACCCCTTTGGACATTTCCTCGGTTTTATGCCCGCGATTCATAGCATTTCACAACGGCGTTAGGTACCTGTTATCAGGCAACTCTAGTCATTGGAAACGACAGAGATGAGATCGTCCGCCTTACGGCTGTGCAATCTCAACCCCCAAAAGTTTGATGTTTACTTGCATTCGCCCTTTTATTCCCCTTAATACTTGTCCCACCCACGCGATCGCTCGACATTGCACGCGAGCGCTTATGTTTTACTGCCCTGTCAACCCTTTTCCCGTCACGATACCGAATCCATCTTCATGGCTTAGCTCGAAATCTCCTTCGGCCCTTCAACTCAATGAAATATGCAAAACCCAACGTGGCAGCGAGAAGCGACTGCGCCGGATGAGTCCTGTCGATCAGACTGGGTCTTCTTTTCTTCATTTCTTGGCGACAGCTGGATGTCTGGGCGCCCTTGACTACTCCGCATCATAAACCTCGGCCTTTTCCCTCCGAGTCTACGGCCCACGACAAGCTGGCTGACTGGGCCTTGGTAGGGAGATTTTGAACGTGGTATTGAAAAAGTTGGCGAGCTTTGTTAGACGAGACTTGGGAACTGGCATTCACATGGGTTGGGTGTCTGAGGAAAATCTTTGATGTGTACACCTGGAAGAGTCGAAGGGTCTGGTTTTCTCTTGTTTGTATCTTGCGTCCGGTTGGATGCATTACGGTTTGTTTCTGTTTTTCTGAATTATTGCTGTTGGTTGATATTCGCAATTGACTCGTAGTCAAGTGCCTGTCACCAATGAAGGATGGTACGGAGTCGATCGAACCGGAAAAGCAAAGCTATGATATGGTATATAGACTGGGCAGTGTGGTTCTGCCGAGCGATTGACTTTCGTGTTTGAGTTTCTTGTTTGAGCAATAGACATCACGAAAGGCACTCCATTGCAGCGATTCTTGTGTCTTTACTTCTTGGCTCTCATGTGCAACCCAGTTTGTCCAACCGAACGACTTACCGCCAAGAGTGCGACTCACATCCCTTCGTCAAGTAATCCTCGTATCGTGCCTTGGATCGGTTAGGATGAACAACAGATGGTCAGATTTAGTCCCTAAACTCGGCACGCGTAGGATCCTGGATCTATGTCTGGAGATCGACATGAGCTTACCTGGGGTGAAGCCGAGAAGCTAACGCGAGCAAGAATCTTTACGCTGTCGGTCAACTATCGTCAAGTTTAACTTGGCCGCACCAGGAAACAACTCCGCAGAGGGAGGAGCTCTCGGGTTTTGAGATAGATAGTCACTGGGAGAGGTGGTGAAATGAGTCCAGAGTAGTATCACTTTTTAAATAGATCTACTTTGGAAAAAGCACATTTCATGAATAACTACCATACGCCTTGCGATGCTTTGGGAAACGTGTGATAGCTAATAAGCTACAGGCCAGGGAACAAGATGCCAGATACTATAGGAGCTGACATGCAACGCCAATAAACCGTGGCGCTGCACACGAGACACATGCTTTGCTTGCCTGCCTGCCCTAGAGTGAGACAAAAGTGCCACTCCCGTCCCGACCTCCCCTGCGTCTAACGTGCTGAGGGGGAGACAAGAGACAAGATTGGGCAGAGAAGCACAGGAGCAAAAAAAGAAAGATTGGGGGGTGCAATATGCGGGTGCGTGACGTCGTGTAGATCGAATATCTCATAAAATTTGGGGTAATTGGTGTTCGTGATGGTGGGATATCTCCGGCGTCTCAAACAAGGCAAGTTCCCAGGCCCGTGGGTACTTGTGAGCGACTTTAGGACATCTCCATGCCATCATCGTCATCGGCCTCAGACTCAATCATCTGCGTCTGGTTGCTGCTGATACTCTCCTTACGGGTAGAGTGGCCCATGTTGTCGAAGCGACCGTTCATGCCCCCCCACTCGAGCTCGTCTCCGCCGACGACGCGGCCTTCCATGTCGATCTCCTGAGAGAGCTCGACGAGCGCGGTGCGCGGCAGCCGGAGGAAGCCCTGCGTGCGGACGATGCGGCCCCAGTGTGTCATACAGAAGCCCGCGGAACGCTTGCGCAGCCATTCCTCGTTGGCCAGGCCTGCGCAGTACCAGATGATACACGCGTGATCGACGTCGAGTTCTTTGGCGAGGCGATTCACGCAGAGGAGGCGGAGGTGGGGGATGTTGTAAATGTTGGACATGACGAGTAGGCCGGCCACGTCGGAGAGGGCCGTTGTCGCGTCGCTGTCGACGTCGGAGGTACCACGAATGCTATCCGTGTAGAGATAGTATAGGAAGGCCTTTACTACAGTGTATGGCTCCGGAATGTGCATCTTCTTTGTATGGAACTCTGCCATCTGGGCGTTATAAAGGCGCGCAAAGTGTGGCCAGCGAGCCTGTAGGATAAGCTTGTGCACATGGATGGGCTGTGATGTCGGTGTGTCTGCTGAGAGCCAGTTCTGATTCTGGGACTGCTCATCGGTACGAATGATGAGACCAGAGCTAAGAGTTTCGTCCTCATCGCATTCCCCAGCCAAGGCGGTGATGATGAAATCGGTACCACTGCCCGTCTCGGGCGGCTGGTTGAAGAGCTTCGCGAGGTCCGACCCAAGACCTTTGGACGGCTGATCCATTGATCTTGTCATCGCGGATGGTCTCGATTCTGCTCTAGGTTCTGGCGTCAGGTTGTCGCCGAGGAATCCGTATCTTCGAAGATCAATTTCCATGATATCACTATCAGTACATGTTAGCAAGCAGCATTGATATTACCTAGAAACTCAATTACGCTTACCTTAGGTACTCCTCGTAACCGTTCGGGCCTAGGTCAGTCGCAGCAGGGTCAGTAGGACACCCAAGCAGCCAAGCCTTTGTGCCATCCTCATTCATAGTGCAGTAATGCCATCTATAGCCAGACTTGAAGATCTCGCGGCCCTCGGCAAGCTTTGTCCAACGAAGCGTTCCCAGATCCAGTGCTGATAGCGAGCATTCTCTCGGCGTAATCGTAGCTGCAGGTGTCACAAAGTCGAGAAGAGTGCCGGAAGAATACGCATGGTAGTGTATGCCTGAGCCTTGAGAAGGAATCGATGGTCCAGACATGAACTTGAGCGACGATATGGATCCAGGGGCAAGAGGAGCATAAGACTTGAGTTGGAATGACGGAGGATTTACTTGGGCAGTTCGAGAGTTGGCAGCGTATCCAGAGGCACCAATGACAGGCGCCTGTGGCATGGTATAAGGGGGTCTTGGAGAGCCGCTGGCCCGAGTGGAAAGGGAGCTCCGATCAAAGATGCCGACCTGCGGCCGGGAGTCGAACTGGGGGCTGCCTTTCAGATCCAGCCACCACAGATCGCTGATCTTGTCCATGTCCTCACTAAGACCTCCAAATACCCAAACTCGGTCGCCCCAGATGTATGCCGAGTGATCAAATCGTCCCACGAAGCGCCATGCCTTGGACCAAGTGAATGTCTTTAAGTCGAGGTAGCAGATGTCATCCAACACATAGTTATTCTGGCCGGTGATGCCTCCGATGATAAAGAGCTTGTCTTCGTGTAGGACCGCAGCATGCCTGGCTCTGCCTTTCGGAATCGGACCCGACACTTGAGGCTGAGTCCAATGAGCAGTTTTGAGATCAAAGACAATCAAGTCGGATAGGTACGTTCGATGTTCGTTCTCGCCACCAAACACCAGAAGTCTATTTCCATTATATAGCGTCGCCGTGTGTCCTGTACGCGATCAGTAATGAACCCCACTAACAGACGTGCAAGCCGCTGCAGGCTACTTACCCATTCGAACACCAGGGATATCACCATAGTTGTCGACAAGGCTCCATTGATGGCTAACGAGGTCCAGCCTCAGCACATGGTTGTAAACCTCATCGGTATACTGATCAAACCCTCCAAAAGCGAAGATCTGGTTGTTCCCACAATACGTCACAGAGGCGTTCACTAGACAAGCGGGTCTCTGGCCTAGCGTACGGGTGACTTTGGGCCGGTATCCATCTGCTACGCTGCGTCCCTTTGCTGGGGAGTTGGGCATAATGTAGGTATTGTTCGACGACGAGGCAGCAGAAGCGGCCGAGGGCGGCGTCGGCGTCGGTTGCAGCGAGGCTGAGCCGGATGAGGTCTGGTTGGCGATGCCCGGCAGCTGCGTTGATCCGGCGACAGGGGTCGGCCCACCAAATATGGACGTCTGCATCTGGCCGGGGGTTGAAGGTTGAGCCATGGCGTAAATTGTAAATTCGAGGGAGCGATCTGTGGCGCTACCGGGTCATATCACGGCGTTTGCTGATGCGAAGGCGGCCCAGCAGCTAGACGACGAAGCAGGAGAGTGGAAGGGAGTCGGACGCGAGGAGTCGGCGAGTCGGTCGGTGATCGTGGGTCGTCGGTTCGGTGAGCGAAGTGGATGTCGAGTGGATGTGAGGAGCGGGTTGCGGTGATGCATCGTCAAAGAGACCCTGCTCTCTGAGCCCAGCCAAGAGAAATTTCCGCCTCAACTGTGGCTGCTCATGCAAGGTTCCTGGAAAGTGTGGGGCGCAAGGTCGTCATGATTGGTTCAGCTGTGATTCCATGGGCGCGGAACGGAATTAGCCACCCTCCGACCGCTTCCCAGGCCGTTGCCCGGACAGATGAACGGTGGGGCTCAAAGTAAATAAAAGGAAACCGTCATGAACTTCACCTTGGGACTGCTTCTCTCCTCACTATCACCATCTTCAACCCGCTCTCCTCCTCACATCCCCTGAAACACCTCGCTCGTAAAGCCTCAGGCTTAGATGCAAACCTCTCATCCATCGCTGTTCACCAGAAATTTTCAAAGTTCGCTAGATCTTATCGCTCTGGCCATCTGATCGCCCCCCGACTTCGTCATATCTTCTGTGAAAGCCTGTTCGATTTTATCGAACATTGATCACGATACAGAAATACTAACACCCAGGAACCTTTAGCTGGAGTCTCTTGGAGCTCGTCCGATATCATCGAAGTCAGATTCTCCAGAACTTGGTTGCTACTCGTTTAGAGATTCCACTTACACGCGCTTAAACACCCCACTTCTTCATACAATTCCTTGCAGTCTTCACAATGGCTTCCGCAGTTGTTTCGACCCCCCTCAAGTCCCACAAGGGACTTTTCAATACCCGTACCGCTGGCGGACGGATGCCCTTGACCCCTTCTCCCCGTCAGCAGTCGTCAACCACCACTATCCCTCTCAACCTGAACTCGTCCCCCTTCACTCCCGAGCGACAGTCCAGCAATGACTTCAGGGCATCTGGCCGTTCCACGTATGGCGGTAATCTCATGTCTCACCTCGCTCGATCAACCTCCAAGGCTTCGCACCGAGACTCCCCCAAGTCCAACATTGCCCGTGGCGTTCAGACTCCCCGCAAAGCCCTCGAGCTTGGCGTCTCGGACTTCACCCTCACTGGTACTGGCAACACCACAAAGACTCCTTCTAGCACTAAGTCTAAGAAGACCATCCGCACCAAGACTGCCAAGACCACTCTCAACTACGGCGGTGACCGATTCATCCCCAACCGTGGCGCCAGCTCAGCGATTGCCAATGCTGGCTCTGGCAAGCTGGATCTGTCTGACAGGCAGCGACCTAAGAGCAGCAGTGCCGAAAGCTCTACGGTTCTCTCTACTGCTGCCGATGAGGCTATGGCTGCTCTTGAGAACCTCAACATCAACGATGATGAGCCCGACAACTACTCCCGCCCTTCTCCCAACACCGTCGCCTACCAAGATTCCCTGGCCAACGCTTGCGGCGTAAGCCTCAACACCCGCATCCTGGAGTTCAAGCCCGCCGCTCCCGAGTCCTCCAAGCCAATTGACCTGCGACAGCAGTACAACCGACCTCTCAAGTCTGCCAGCTCCAGCTCCGCTCAGCTTCGCCGCCGCATCGCCACCGCTCCTGAGCGTGTTCTTGATGCCCCTGGTCTTGTGGATGACTACTACCTCAACCTGCTCGACTGGAGCTCCAACAACCAGGTCGCCATTGGCCTTGAGCGCAGCGTCTATGTCTGGTCTGCCGATGAGGGCAGTGTCAGCTGCCTGCTTGAGACCACTCCCGACACCTACGTCAGCAGCGTCAAGTGGTCCGGCGATGGTGCCTACGTTAGCGTTGGCCTCGGCACTGGCGAAGTTCAGATCTGGGATGTAGCTGAGGCCCAGAAGATCCGAAGCATGTTCGGTCACGACACCCGCGTTGGTGTCATGGGATGGAACAAGCATCTCCTCTCCACTGGTGCCCGCAGTGGCCTCGTCTTCAACCATGACGTCCGCATTGCCGAGCACAAGGTTGCCGAGCTCGTCTCTCACACTTCTGAGGTCTGCGGCCTCGAGTGGCGCTCCGATGGTGCTCAGCTTGCTACTGGCGGCAACGATAACCTGGTCTCCATCTGGGATGCCCGATCTCTGTCTGTTCCCAAGTTCACCAAGACCAACCACAAGGCTGCCGTCAAGGCTCTTGCCTGGTGCCCCTGGAACATGAACCTTCTCGCTACTGGAGGTGGCTCGTATGACCGTCACATTCACTTCTGGAACTCCACCTCTGGCGCTCGCGTAAACAGCATCGACACCGGCTCCCAGGTCACCTCTCTCCGCTGGAGCCCCCATCATCGCGAGATTGTTAGCTCGAGCGGTTTCCCCGACAACTCCCTCAGCATCTGGAGCTACCCCACCCTCGTCCGAACTGTTGAGATTCCTGCTCACGAGAGCCGAGTCCTTCACAGCTGCCTGAGCCCTGACGGCCAGATGCTGGCCACTGCTGGTAAGTACAGCTCATTACTACGATAGAGAACTTACAGGCTAACATGACACTAGCTGCTGATGAGAGCTTGAAGTTCTGGAAGATCTTCGAGAAGAAGGCTGGTGCCACGGCTGGCATTGGTGCCTCCGGCGCCTCCAGCAAGGCCTCCATGGCCAAGCAGATGACGATCCGATAAATGCCAGTACCCACTAGGCCACGGTAGGTATGACCTTTCACTGGTATCTGGGTCTCTCGGGATGGTGTATTTGAAGCACGGAGTTGGGGAGTTTGTCTGCCCTGCTGCTCGTGGTATGAAAGTGCTTCTCCACGCAGAGACGAACGAAACGGAACGGTCATGAGCATATGGATGCTGCGAGATTGCAATTCTTGGAGTTCAGTGCCGCCTTTGCAATGGATGGCGATGTATTAATTTTTGGCGTTTGGAATCGGAATTGAAATGCCTGGGGCACTGATTGATCATTATTCGCATTCTATTAACTCTTGTGACGGACCTCATGCATGTTGGTGATAGCTAAATGAAGATGCGAGACGGTGGTCATCAACCTTGCCAATGCATAGCTTGGTGCTGAGATGTTGAGATATGCTCGGATCGAGTCTCACTAGTACCTCAACCCTGTAACCGGCCACCCACTCATAAGAGCAAATTCCTGTCCCACTGAGACAATCCACGAGGCTGTATGTAGGTTGTATCAGGGGTCGTAAAGTACTAGTACGTAAGCTCTCTTAACTACGATACCTAGGTACTTACTGTTTAGAGTTCGACAATTGGTGCCGCCCAATTGGTGCTCGGTGGGGCGGGTTGCCAAGCTGCATGCGAAACCCGCCAGGCGTTCTTTAGATAAGACATGGATGGACTGAAGGAAGAATGAGATTACGGATACCTTGGCTTACCTTGACTTCGAGAGAGCTCATCCAAATTTAGATAATTCCCATTTTTTAATCTTACTTTCTTTATTCTTAATAGATCTGTCTCCGAATTCATCCCCATCAAAACGATCCTCCATGATGCTATTCCGCAGCAGAGGACTCGTCTTGGTCGGCGGCCTGATGACTCTGGTCCTCTTCTGCTTCTGGACTGGTCGGACCCCTGAATATGTCGGCTATCGCAACGGCCCCCATAACCACGGCTGGCCCATCAAGACCTCACTATGGCGAACCGACCAGGATGACAATTATCTCTGGAAGGCCGTCAAAACCAATTACCCTCATTCTGTCTTTCAACCGCTGCCCACTTCTGCTCCTGTCGTCTATCCCAAGGTTCAGGCCACGTTCCCAGAGTTCTCCAGAAGCACGGCAGAGCTGCGACGCGAGCGTCAGCAGGCAGTCAAAGAGACCTTCACGAGATGCTGGAACTCGTACAAGAAGCACGCATGGATGGCCGACGAGCTCAGCCCTGTGTCGGCTGGTCAAGCCAACCCATTCGGCGGCTGGGCCGCTACCCTCGTCGACTCGCTCGACTCGCTCTGGATCATGGACATGAGAGACGAGTTCAACGAGGCTGTGGCTGCTGCGGAGAAGATCGACTTCACAAAGACAGACCTCAAGGAGGTTAATGTGTTTGAGACAACCATTCGTTATCTCGGCGGCTTCCTCGCGGCCTTTGAGCTCAGCGAGGACATGCGCCTGCTGCGCAAAGCCGTCCAGGTCGGCGAAATGATATACAAGGCTTTCGACACGCCGAACCACATGCCCATCACGCGCTGGAACTTCCATGCCGCCGCAGAGGGCAAGTTTCAGATCGCGGGCACGGGTGTTCTCGTCGCCGAGATTGGCAGTCTGTGTATGGAGCTTACCCGGCTCTCACAGCTGACGGGCGACCCCAAATGGTTTGATGCCTCGCAGGCCATCATGGATCTGCTGGCGGCGCAGCAGAGCTCGACAATGCTGCCGGGTCAATGGCCTCTGGTCGTGGATGCAAAGAGTGAGGTCTTCAACCAGGGATCGACTTTCACACTCGGCGCCATGGCAGACTCTGTGTACGAGTATCTGCCCAAGATGGCAGCCATGATGGGCGGCCAACTGCCTGTCTACCAGGCCATGTATGAAAAGGCAATGGACGCGGCGCTGCAGCACAATCTGTTTCGACCAATGACACCGGAAAACAGGGACATTCTAATTTCTGGGCAGATCCATGCCAAAGAGAAGGAGGGACAGATACAACTCGAGCTGGAGGGCCAAGGCCAGCATCTCGTGTGTTTCCTCGGAGGTGTGATGGCGCTGGGCGGACGACTGTTCAACCGCCAACAAGACGTCGACGCTGCAATCAAGCTGACCAACGGCTGCATCTACACATATGAGGCCTTTCCGCATGGCATCATGCCCGAGACCTTTTATATGATTCCCTGCGACAGCAAAGAGCCATGCAAGTGGGACGAGAAGCGGTGGAAGGAAGGCGTCCTCAAGGAGGCCAAGATAAAAAAAGGCGAGACAGCTCAAGTAGACGCCATCATCAAAGACGAGCATCTCCCCAAGGGCTTCACCCGGATCCCAGACCGGCGATACATCCTGCGCCCAGAGGCCATCGAGAGCGTTTTCATGCTGTACCGCGTGACAGGCCAGCCTGAGTTCGCCGAGCACGCCTGGGGCATGTTCAAGGCAATCGAGGAGGCTACCAAGACGGAGCTCGCCAACACAGCTGTATGGGACGTGACAGTTTCTGGTGAGAAGCCCCGCAAGGTGGACTCGATGGAGTCGTTCTGGATGGGAGAGACGCTCAAGTACTTCTATCTTATTTTTAGCGATCCGGAGCTGATCAGCCTGGATGAGTATGTTTTCAATACTGAGGCCCACCCTTTGAGACGGTTAGTCGTCTAGGTTTATAGATTTGCGAACTGGAATGGCACGATGTTGAAAGCCGCTTTAGGGTGGCAAACTACAAGTTCAGTATAACGGTCTACCATCCAGCATACCATTCTCAAGGACTCTAAACGGGAACTTAAAAACACACTCGATCGACTATGCTGGACTTTCATCACATCCGTTGTGATGGTTGGAAAGACGGTACACTGCTGTACTGCCTAACCTTAGGTGTACTCGCATCAAAGTATCGTCAGCCCTGTGAGCGGAGCTTGGGCTGCCTGCCAGTACCAGGTTAGGGTGCTGAGTCAGCTGCCTAGACGGTCGACCGCAGTTGTTGAAACCGAAATCTACCACAGGCTACCAACTCTCCCCACTGCACATCACAAAGCGCACCCCGACCTGGCACAAGAACCTTCGCTGCGCTCCAGCTTTCTATACCAGTGCGACACGGTAAACGAGATCGGTTTTCAACGGTGCATCTTGATTGATTTGTTTACTTGAAGTGTTTTCTCTTCCGCTGCAGGCGCATCTCATTAAACGTCATTTGGTTCCTCAGTCGCCGCCAAGTGCCGGTCTACGTTGGTCACGGTCTAGTGGATTATCAAGCACCCTAACAAGCTACACTTGGCGCATTTCGCATCACGCATTGAATTGTTTCTTGAGCTCTCCTTGCCGCTTCAACTCCGACAAGTGCTTGCCGCCGCCTTGTTCTGCGAGTCACGCCTCGCGTTCATCGACACCGAGCCTGTTTCTTGCCCCAAAGCGCAGCCCGAACCCGGACATCTCTGCTTCACGGCGGAACGACAAGAGCAGTGAATCACAGAGAGTCGAGAGCTGCTTCGTTCCATCACCAACGGATTCGAGTCAATCGGCAACCTCACGCAAACGACCGAAACTATGTCGAACCAAGCGGTGGGAAACGTCTATCAGGCCATCATCGACGAGGTCATCAATAGCTCGCGAGTCGACTTCGAGGAGAGCGGTGTCGAGGAATCGGTGCTGGAGGAGCTGCGACAGGTAAGATAGGCTGGCTTTCATGCGTTTGTCTCTGCTAGAGTGAATCCCCTTTGTTTCCTTGCTGGGCATCGCCTGAGGCGGGGGAGAGAGAGACCATCAGCAAAGACGAGTGTCGATGTGTTTCATGGTGCGTCCCTTGAGCAGCCATCTTTTGGAGAGAGAAAGCCACGGTCATGATGCACATGAACGAGCAAGTCTTGCTCGGCTCAAGTCATCGCGGGCTTCTCTGACAAAAGACCTCATGGGGATGGG
>JAAVUK010001342.1:0-11969 GCA_014899095.1 Fusarium buxicola | reverse complement strand
TATATACTAAGGCTTTGTGTATAAAGCCGATAATGTTTAGGAATAATATTATTCCTAGACCGAGGCGGTCCTAGGCCGCCGTCGGTCCTACTAATAGTCGGTCCTGTAATAATTAGTTAGTGTGGGATGAAAGTGTGGGGTACACGTGATGTAGGCGCCAGGGTCGTAACATACATCGCTTGCCACTAGGTTTACCCTTTTTTACCCCCGTTTCCTCTAAAAGAACGCCATGATCAAGACATTATAGACGAGTTTGAGGCAACCAGCGATAATAAACGCGAGCCAAAACTTGTCGAGGCCCGCAAATAAACCGGTCAGGTATAAGCCCAAGCAGCTACCAATGGTTTTGATAATGTTGACAACACCCATAGCCGAAGTGCGTTCCACATCCAAGACCCCAGCCGAAATGAAAGCCTGCCTAGGTGCATTGTCAAGCTCCCGTGTAATGATTCGAAAGATGAAGATGATGAGCGCTATGTACTTGCTGCCAGGAACTGAGACCATGAGCAAAGATATGGAGTTGATGGTATGACAGAGGACCATTGTTGGAACCTGTCCAATGGCTCGAGAGATGGGCGAAGATGCTAGGTTTAGCACTGACGATATAATTCCGGCCGTGAAGGTGGCAGAGCCTAAAGCCCCCTCCGGAATATCGTACTCTCTTTTGAAGAAGTAAGTCATCCATGAGATTTGCGCCAGACCCGACCCAACAAAGTCAAAAGCCATCGCAAGTGACAACTTCCACATGAAGTCAAAGGATGAGGGAGTGAACATGCGGTCCCGTTGTGTGGGGGCGGTATCCGACAACTGAGTTTCGCCGGCTTCTGTTCCCGCACGACGAGCTCCGTAAATATTGGTAGTCTCAGTAAGAAGAGGCTCACTCTCATCCTCAGTTTCGTCCTCGCTAGTGTCGTGGTTATACAAGGTGCATCCCTTTTCAAGCACCTGGTGCTCAACGTCTGAGCTGAGGAGCAAAGAGCATACCAACTTGGCAAGACCGATAATCGCATATCCGACAAAGATCATGCGGTGACAGTCTTCTTGCTTCAGCCCCGCATCCCGGAAGCCATTAATGGCCCATCCAGTAAGAAGGTTGCTTGCAGCCGTACCAAACATTCCCAGCATGGACCACCAGGCAAACATGTCATTGCGTGTTTCTGGTGTGCTGAGGCGGGCAATGGCCGACTCTTCAACAGATTTGAAAGGGTCAATCTCATTGGCGCTATTGTATCGGTCAGCTCACTACTAGAAAAATGCAAAAGGCTTGACGACAGAGGGCACGTCATTAGTACTCCTTTCAACTCACCTAGGATTTATAACTCCAATCACGCTTGCAAGGAGAAGAAGCCAGAAGTTGTCCAGTAGGGCAAAGGCGGTGCCGCCAGCGCACATCAGAAGTGCCCCAATCATGGCAGTCAGCCGAACACCGAGGCGATCACCGACGTATGTAAGCACAAAACTGATAGCAAGATCGCCTACCAGCGTCAAGGTCATGAAAAGACCAATCTGAGTATCCTTAAACCCTAGAGCGTTGAGATACAAAGCGAGGACGAATGTAGTGCCTCCATAGCCGAGTAGTCTGATGAAGCGGAGGAGGATAAGAATCTTTAGATCTCGGCTTGACCGCCAAAGAGCTTCTGCGCCGATACTGGAAAGAAACATTCTGACAACGTCGCACACGGCCATGGTCGAATGCAGCCAGATATCGGCAATTTGAGAATAACTCAAGATGGGAATGGAATGGAAACGGGTTACGGATCGGACCGTCCCATATACTGATAAACTTTATACAGAGAAAAGCAATGCGGGAATGAGAGACGTAAGTGTTGAAAAGTCGAGGACTTTTTCTGCTGGGGCGCTACCACTGACGGCGTGACCAACGAGGCTTTTCCATATCTTAGCAAATCCACGAGCCTTTGTCTGAGTTTGGACGCTAGTGCGATCGGCGGCACTTGAGCCGATCTATGCCAAGATCCCAAGACCGCCTGTAGACTATGCAGACCAGGATGGCCCCGGCTGCACGATGCCGCCAAGGCTACCGAGTATGGAAGCAGACTGTCTGTCCTCTTCGACGTCAGCTAAGACACCATGGAGGGGAACATTCATGGAATAGAAAGGGATGCAGACAATCCCAGCGCGTAATCTCCGTCTCGTGGCGTTAAAGGCTTGGGAGGAGGTTGTCCCTTTGGCCATGGAGTATGCCAAGGCAAATCATGATGAATTAATCCTTTAGCTGCATGACTGTGCTGTTCAATTGAACGGGATCAACTTGAAAAAGCTAGCTAGCGCGGCCAAAGTGTAGGACCATTCCGGATGAATGATGGAATTTCCCTCCTTTCTTCGGCAGGTATGCTACAGAGACGCCCATTTCTTCTCGCGCAATGGCATCTCGCCACTAGCCTTAAGGCCTCCCCCATCCACTTCCCGCCATGCCCGATACTCAGTGAACCGCTTTTCCGCATAACCTGCGTAATCAAAATCGATAGTTCCAGTGGATGTCTCAGCCTGAATGAGGGCACATAGACCCCTGCCATGGACACGGGTCAGCCCGCTGCCAGCCTCCAGAGATCCCGGCAGATGTTTTTTTTCAGTACATAGGATGTTGAGTGACTCACCAGTAGAAACCAGGGAATCCTCGAAAGGCATCCACCTGGCCCATGAGCTCCTCCACATCGGCTTCAGTAATAGCCGGCAGGTCGGTCCCGCTCTGAGACTGAATGACTTCGGAGTGCGCCTCAAGATACTCACGAATGAACTCACGGCGGGTGGATGTCGTCGGCAACTGATCGTAGTCGCACTCAAACCCAGTCCATTCAGCGAAGTGGTTTGCGAGCTCAAACGCCCGAGGACAGTACGTAGCGTGTCTAGCATAGCGTCATCAGGCTTCAGTAAATGCCGGTAAATTGTGGAGATTAGGCTGAATTACTTACTCGTAATCTATGAATCGTACAGAAGCAACCTCAGTTGATGAAGTACTGTCATCAGTCGGTTCTTGTATGATGATGTTGCCGCAGAGTAGGTCACCATGTCCGAGTACCTGGAACGTTGAATACTCAGCACTGCCATAAGTAGAAACAAAACCTCGTCATACCAAGGGATCAGGTGCATCATTGTGGAATAACAGCTTTCCTGTTAAATAGTGGAACTGTTCGTGCAATATGTCCTTATTGGCCTTCGACTGCCTCGGCTCGCTCGGGATAGCGTCAAGCCATTTCTTCGCTGTCGACCAGATACTGGGCTCAAAACTGAAGATCTTCTGCGGGTCGCAGGAGTTAACGACTGGAAGGGAGGCGTGCCACTTACCCAGCTCTCTTGCGACGCCGCGCCATATTTTTGCCTGAGCCATATCATAGACCGAGCAGACGTTGCCAGTGACGAATTGATAGGCATGGCCATTCGTAAAGCGGACCAGGGGAGAGGAAGAGAGCTGGTTTTTTGAGAGGAGCGTATGCACCTTCAGTTCCTCTTGTGCAGTGTTAGTCAATCTCTGCAGGGGAACCCTGGCATAATCAACGTACTATTCCGATCGATCGTGATATCTGTCCCCTCACCGTAGACCTTTACCAACACTGAAGTATCAATTGACTTCGGTGCCGGGACGCTTGGTCGAAAACTGACTCTGAATAGCTAACAGGTTTAGTGCAGGTCCAGGCAGCATCAGACAGCGCTTACAGCATTGGTTGTGCCTTCAGTGAGGGCTTTCACATGGAGGTCTGTGTCACGCAGCTCATGTCCGGGAAACAGGAAAGGGGCAAGCTGAAGGGTTGAACTTTCGGCATCTGACTTGTCGAAGACGTGATTCACAAACGGGATGTCCATCTCCACTTGGTTGATCGAATGGGGATCGAGTTGACGAATGAAGAAGGCAATACAAGTGTACGGATAGGCAGAACCGTGAGCAAATTTGACCAGCTATTATAGCACCACTGAAGGGGCCCGCAGGCTGTACTCTCCTGGGACGAACCAAGATGAAACACAAGGAAGACTAGTGACGCATAGCTAAATAATCGCCGAAGCTAACCAGACTAAGGTATGGTCCTCCAAATTGTGGAGCGGTCTCAAGCTAAGTCAACAACAAAGCAAAAGAACTCCACTATGAGGCTTGCGCTGAGGTGAGACATTGTGTCCCTCCCTCCCGGTGGAACACACATTCCATTTTGGGTCTCGAGTGCATATGGAGGGAGACGAGACAAATCAAATGGCTTAGATCTCCTTGCTTGTGAAGAGAATACTTGTCCGTGCCAGACAGGGATCTAAGCCAATCGTGCTCAGCCAGTTCGGCTGATAACAGATTGCTACCAGGAACGCGGCGCGATCTGCTAGAGCTCAAGCAGCGTGGCTGGTACAGACATATAGTCTCCTCAAAAGCAGGGAATGCATTAGACCTTGATTAATGGCTGATTGGTTCGACGATCCGGGACGGCATGTCTGGTCTCAGCCTCGGAGGCGGGCGGTCGGGCCCTCCATAGCATGCATGACAACTCAAGGAGACATTCCCAGAAGTTTTCTCCAGGATAATGCCTGGTTTTTTGTTGACAGAACCAATCTCGTCATTTATCTCGACTTGAATACTTTCATGACAGTTTATGTCCGTGTACGTAGACTAGAGCGGTACGAACAATCTGCATATAAAAGGTCTTGCTCCCAGATAGGCATTTCAATACCGATCCAGCGCCGTTCTCTATCCTCCTTGCTTTGGACTCAAAATGAATTCTCACGGGCCAAAGAACAGTCTTCTTTACAAGAATTTTCACAAACATCCCGCTGCTCTCATCGAGTCAGCATCTGGCATCTATCTCAACACCAGCGATGGCCGAAAGATCCTTGATGCCACCAGCGGAGCAGCTGTGGCGTGCCTGGGTTACGACAACAAGGAAGTTCAGCAGGCCGTCATTGACCAGCTGGTGAATGTCCCCTACTGCCATCCCGGCTTCTATAAAACCAAGTCGGCGGAAGACCTTGCCGATTTTCTTGTCAAGTCTACTGATGGTCACATGTCTAAAGCTGTTTTGTGTGGATCCGGTATGATATTCCAGTGGAACTCGCTTCTCAGAAATGAAATGCTAAGAAACACAGGTTCGGAGGCAGTAGAGGTTGCGCTCAAGTTGGCCAAGACTCATTTCGCTCACCTTGCCATTCCCCAACCCGAACGATTCCGTTTCATTGCAAGAACTGGAGCCTGGCATGGAGCCACACTTGGGGCCTTGGCCCTTGGAGATTTTAAGGTTCGCAAAGACCCTTTCTTGTCACTCATTGCGCCGACATCGTCCCGGGTATCGGCATGCAGCACTTACCGCGGCTTGCGGCAAGGTGAAGATGAAAGGGCCTTTGTCCATCGCCTAGCACAGGAACTAGACAACGAATTCCAGAGGATCGGGCCCAACAAGGTCTGCGCGTTTGTTGCGGAGACTGTTGGCGGAAGTGTAAGCTAACAAATACTCGCTATCACGTACGTACCGAGATGCTAATTCCATTGCGACACACAGGCTTCTGGGTGCGCAATGCCCGTCAAAGGCTACTTTCCAGCCATGAAAGCCGTATGTGAGAAATACGGGGCCCTGCTCATCCTAGATGAAGTCATGTGCGGCATGGGTCGCACCGGTACTCTCCATGCATGGGAGCAAGAGAACGTCATACCAGATATCCACGTCGTCGGCAAAGGTCTTGGAGCTGGCTACGCACCCATTTCCGCCGTACTTCTTGGTACTTGGCTTGTTGATTCTTTCCAAAAGTCTGGCAAATCGTTCGCTCATGGTCAGACATATATGGCACACCCTCAAGCTGCAGCTGCGGCCCTCAAGGTGCAACAAGTCATTCAGGATGAGGATCTTGTAACCCATGTGCGGGACATGGGCACATACCTAGGAGTACGGCTCAAGGAACGATTGCTGCCCCATCCATACGTCGGAGACATTCGTGGCAAAGGGCTATTCTGGGCGGTAGAATTTGTGGTTGACAAGAAGACCAAGGCACCGTTCCCTTATAGCCTAGGGTTGCACAGCATGTTACATTCGCGCGGCATGGCGAAGGGCTACGAGATTTCTCTCTTCAATGCTAATGGCGGATACGACGGCTACAGTGGAGACCATTTCCTACTCTGTCCACCGTTCATCGTTACGGAGGCTGATATTCACGAGATCGTGGATCGGACTGCAAGGGTTATTGAGGATACGTTTTCTGAGCTTTTCAACTCATCCTTGCAGGAAAAGCTGGCACTGCACATGGATATTGCGCAAGAAGCTCAGGTAACGGATAATGGGGTTGGGGAGCAACTGATTTCTGTCAATTAGATAATCGCCACGACATTGAACTTGTAGGTATATAAGAAGATTGCAAGAACTTCCAGTCAGCAATACATAGTTTCATCATTGTACAAGACCTTTAAGTGTCCTCAAGACCGCCAATAAACCGTTAGTCAACTGCTAAATTCTGCAACGATAAAGTGACGATGTTTTGATTAAACATCCCAAGTCATCTGACATATGAGCTTATTGCTTTCACTGAAATATTCGCTCTTGGACTTCTCTCTCCCTGCTGATAGGCAGGATGAGGTACAGTTTCGTGCTTGATCATAACTGTGACGCTAGGGGTGGTGGGTTTCCCAAAGTCGGCTGATACCACTATAGTAATTAAGCATGGGCAGAATAGTATTCACAGTGCCCGAGTGACACGTCAATATCTGATTTGGCTGCTGAGAAGGTTCATGGAAATGTAGTTCTTACGGTGCCAAAGGCTTTAAGTCAGGATGAAAAAGAGTTACAGTTCTCCATTGTTCTCACCGCCGCAGCCTGTAGGACTAAGGACGCCATAAGTATTGTGGCTAATAGTGAAGCTATCTTTAGCCCTCCTTAAGTGGGTATGAGGTGAAGTGATGCAGGTTCAACGATCACGTCGTAGTGTTGAATAATGGTAGATCAATAGAAAGAAGGTCGTGGCGTGGACTCCAGATTGCGCATTTCAGCCCTCACAATCGCAAAGAATACCGAAACTGCCATTTTATCAACTCAGTTGGGAACTCTAAATACTAATCCCCATATATTAATCCGTGAATACATCGGCTTTCTGTGACAGCCGTATTAAGGAATAGGAGGAATATTGATGTGCGGGGTGCTCAGTGTCTTTTTTCCTCATCGTTGGCCGCTTATGTCGACCCAACATATCAAGGAACTGAGCGATAAACAGAATTGGACACACGCATGTACAGGATACAAGTTGGTTCTTGGTATGGTATGATTTTCGCAGCACGGCTCAGCCGATTGGCTATAGACACCCTGCTGCCAATCTTGAGTATGATTTGCAAGGTTGCTCAACAGGGATTCAGGGCGCGTGTGTTTCCGTATTCATCGATTCGACTGGGTAGGATGCAAAAGCTCCATTAGGAAACATGAACGCTTGCCTCTCTACCTGCCTCGGATTGGTGGGATGATATAGGTATTAGTACCCAGACTGGTTATAAGAAAGAGAAGGTATATTACATGTACTTTCCAAGTTCGCCAGTTGAGTTGCGTAATCCAATTAATACTACTACTATCTAGAATATTTTCCACACCGTCTTCACATCTAGCCTACAAATCCTTTTCAAGAAACTTGCCTTACAATCTGCCGGCCGGAGAGCGATAGGGCTTGCTGAGGTGAGATCATCGCTGACACGTCCCGCTGAGCCAATGAGCGTAAAATGACAAGCCTGGTCCACTCTGGGGATAGTTGTGAAGCGATCCGGATAGATTTATACGGTGGCATGTACCAATCTATAGACGGATTGGATGAGCCGTTAATGTTACGCCAGTAGGGAAATGTCAAGGCCACTGGCCCTGGTTGGTTGATACGAGCAACATGGGGTAACAGACTCTTCGGCGCGGAGTCAGTTCTAAGCTTAAAACCCGGGAACTAGGCTAATAAGGGCTACTGATCCTTACCTTCTTAGATATGCAGTAAGCTGTCCTCACCGTTGAGCCCGGAGAATGTAACATAAACTCGGGCAGTCCTTTTAGGCAGTTTCGGTTAGCTATCTCATAGGCGATTAGTGGTCTGCCATTGGGGCGGAAGTGGATTCCTTGTTTCGTCTATGGGATTTATTTGGTCAATCCTTCAGGGACTAGCACAGTAGCGAATTTAATAGACTTTTCTTCAAGACCCCTGAAATTTCCGTGATTGCCGGCACACAAGATTGGTTCATTAGGTTAATACGACTGAGTATGTGGGATACCGAGGCGCGTGGTCAAGGTGTCGACAAAACCATATAAGTCTGTGTCAATTCCTTTGATAGAAGCTTCGTTATTCTGCAAGTCGCCGACGCTCCCCAAACTCTTCACAGCCGTTTGTTTGTCAATCCTCAGAACCTTTTCTTCCACCTGTTATAGCTCCTCCTACCAGGATCGGGTCTCAGAGAGTTCAGGATGCGTGCCGGTCCTCTCGAGTTGTTCCTCGGGTCCGCCTTATGGATTGCGTCTTGTAATGCCGCTACTCTTTTCGTGGCGGATTCGGGAGGCAATGTAACCACATTGGCTCTCACTGGATCCAACAACAATTACGCTCTTCGCGTCACCTCCAGGACGACTGATTGCGAGGCCAATCCTTCGTGGCTGACCCTCAGTTACAAGGAACGAGTGCTATACTGCCTTGACCGCGGTGTCAGCACTTCTAAATCAGGGTCCTTGAATTCCTTCACTGTTGGTGAAAATGGAGCTCTTACTCGCGTTGCACGCGTAAATGCACCCTTGAGTGGGGTGGCTGGTGAGATATTCACAACCCCTTCAGGAAAACGAGGTTACGTGACTGCTTCATAGTAAGTATAGAGAAGCAGTTCATATGATGATATGAACAAGCTCCTCCAACTTAGAGTCGAGGATAAGCGTTAACGCATAGCAGTAACAAAAGTGCGGCGGCTGTGTTCGCTCTTGGCGCAAAAGGAGCTCTCCCCGGGTCCGGCCCTTTGCAGCAGATCTTGCCAACGATCAGCAAAACTGGGCCAGTTCCGTCTCGCCAAGACAAGAGCTATCTTCACCACGTCATTATTGATCCCAAGGGCCAATACGTGGTCATCCCCGACCTCGGTGGTGACCGGTGCCGTGTGTACACCTACGACAAGAACAACCTTGCGCCGATTACTGAAGTGGACGGCCTAATCGCCGAACCTGGCAGTGGACCACGTCACGGATTCTTCCGAATCATGGCTAATGGCGAGACATTTTTCTTCTTCAACGGCGAACTTGATCAGAAGGTATACTCCTACCGTGTAAAGTACACAAAGACCGGTCTCAAATTCACTAAAGTTTTCGATATCCCCGCAATTAATGCCAACCTCCCTGCAACCAAGGCTCCTACAAGCGAGATTGCCATGAGTGTAAGTACTGACGCCGTGTCAGCCTTGAACCTAACCCATATGTCTCCCACTGCTAACCTCCTTGTAGCCTGACCAGAGGTTCCTCGTCGTGTCGAACCGTGAGAAGTCCTTCCCCGAGTCTCCCATCCTTGGTTCAGGTCCCTCAGACACCTTGTCGACTTTTGCTATTAAGGAAAATGGCACTCTAGAGCTTGTGCAGTTGGCCCCATCTGGTGGTTGGTTACCCCGTCAATTTGCATTTAACAAAGCCGGAGACAAGATTGCGGTGGGTCATCAAAGAAACCGAACCGTGGTTATCTGGAAGCGAGACGTTAAATCGGGCAAGATCATTTCAGAACAGGAAGGCGGCAAGATTGGCCAAGTACAGCTCACTGGTGCTGTGGTGGTTACGATCTGGGACGAATAGATGTACGATTAAGGTGAATCATAGAGGCACGACCTTTGCCAGAGCTTCGGAAGCAATGACTTCCCTATCATTTCTTTCTGATCGGTTTTTATTACTACTTGTTTGTGTGATAGGGTCCTTGGACCTATCGCACATCTCCTAGCACATTTAGTTATTTAGGGAGTGCTTTCTATGGTTAGACCTATACAACCCGTTTTAACACCAGTGAGTATAAAGCATAAGTAAGTGGAAGAGAGGTTTTGGCCGTTGCTGGTTAAACAAACTGGCCGAGCGACTATGCCTTTGCAAAGCCGTATCTAGCTTGGTACGCTTGCTAAGGTGTCCCCCAGTCGCACCAAGCGAGGCGGAAATAAAATCACCGAAGCTGTCACTATACGCAGCATGGCTATACTTCACTGCTTCTGTCACTAAGCGACTCGTAGGTTAAATAAACTACATCTCTTTGGGACAACACCTATGACCCAGAGATTCTTGAATTTCACACACCCCATCTTCATCTATCCAGAAAGAACACTCTTTGAGTTGACATAGCCAAAATGTGATAAATATCCACCATGCTCCAGTACTACTAGATAACACTTGGCCTTATTGATCTGGGCATACATACATTGGAGTGACTTAATGGGTCACAATAATGCTGAAAAAGTGGACGTTCGTTGGACCCTCGCCCTGGTTGTAGTTCCCAGCCTTAAAATAACTCTCGGGTCCATTGAGATCGAAGGTGTCTAGCTGTTGGTACTTTCCGTCGTTGATACTGACAGACAGCTTATTACTCTCGTATCGAATTTCGTAACGAAATCTCTGCCCCTTGGGAATTTTGGCGAGAACATTTGTCCGGTCTTGGCTGCATGTGCGACACTTCTGGACGCCCACTGTGAATTCGCCCTTCGTGTTGTAGTAGAGCTCCATTACCGGCTTGCTGGAAATAGAGTCGTCAATGTGGATCTGGCCCACCACAACCTCGTCGTCGTTCTGGTTGACGACGAGTTCAGCGAAGAGGCGGTTGCGGGAATCAAAGGGACTCCATTTGTCGGGGTTGGTCTCGCGCAACTCGGTGCGACAGTGCTTGCTATTCGGAGTAGTGACACATTCAGAAGAGGATGGAACTTTCATGGCAAGAGCACCATCCTTGCTGTTAGTGAAGAAATAGTCGAAATTCTGAAACCCATCGCAACCTTGAAGGTCTGAGCTAGAAATGGTGTTGGGTTTCCCGAGGCTTCCAATGGGAAGTTGAAGCTTCCAATGTGAGAGGTCAAAGTTTCCCCCAGGGGCGCATTTGGGATCAAGTGCAGCAGCAGCTTGTGAGATGCTGATGAGGTTGACACCCGAGGCCAACAGGGCAGCGGTCAGGATTCGAAAGAAACGATTGGGCGCCATTATTGGGAACTGAGTGTATACGAAAAGGCTTGTCGAAAATGTGTTTAGAAAGAGACAGATTTGAGATTCGATGTCCCTTTTATAGTCTAAGTCAGGTTGCAGGCGAGTCGGAGATGGCGGGCACAGAGTGGATAAGAGCCAATACAGCAATGCTTTCATGCATGCTGCAATATTCACCGCAGTTACCGTACTATTACATTCATGCCTACTCCGTACAGTCTACGGGGTTATCACGATTCAGTGTACTTTTTCATTTGGCTTGTTGTGGTGAGGATGGAGTGGATGCAACCTTGCAGATTGAGGAGCCACCTTCATAGGCAAGTCAGTCGATAAGCTTGCCAAAAGAAGAAGCTGCTAGCTGTGAGATTTCCGATAATGGGTAGCGCTTACGGCGGTTACGATAATAGTCGGACGTGTGCTTAGAACGCGGCTTGAAATAAACATCCGCTGCCGTGCAACTCTGGGGTTATTTCGCAAACAAGCGGTGTTTCTTGAAGCCGCGCCCGAGGCCGCGTAAGACAAAGCATCATAGGTATTATGCAGAACTTTTGTGCTTCTTGGCGAAAGGTAACAGAAGAAATCCGAAGCTTCTGCTAGCCTGTAGGACACAGATGTAATTGCTAACTATAAAATAGATACAAGATCGTCCCTTGGATTCAAGTAAACATAGCGCTACTAGGTCGAATACTCTTATTCATACCTCGCTCTATAATCTCACTTTACTACATCTATAATATCCCGAGTTTTCCTACTCACCTAGAGCAGCTCAATATAACTTACATAAAACTGTTATTAAAAGTGATTTAAAATCTAAACGACGGGATTGATAATAGATAAATATAC
>JAAVUK010001334.1:0-10229 GCA_014899095.1 Fusarium buxicola | reverse complement strand
GTTCCATGGTACCATGGAACCTAAAAGTGCTGATCGAATCGACCAGCGATGACAGAACGGTAGAGTACACCAGGCGACGCTTCCAGCAATCGCACAGAATATGACCCGGCCAAGAATATCTAATCGCAATATCCCGAGCGCCGACTCGCAACGAAACCAGCGAAACGAACAAGAAGAATTGAAGGCACTATTGGAACAGATATCAGGGTGGCGGTGAGGGACTTATTCCTCGTTCTTCTTGTTCTTCTTCTTCTTGCCGCCGCCAGAGCCGCCGCCTGTGCTTGTGGGCTGGGCCTGAAGGTGAACAACTAATCGAGTCCATGACTCATCCTTGTCCCACTCGAAACCAGCGAGGTAGGGCTTGTCGAGCTCATCATCGGCCTGGTAAAGAATTCGTCAGCATTTGTCGTTGGCCAGGTGGCTACGAGTATGGTCAGGACTTACCCGCTTCTTGTACGCCTTGTGGATGGCATCCAGGGCATCCTTGATTGTTACGCCCTTGAGATTTCGGGCTGTCACCTCCTTCCCTAGGGGGAAATGGAGGTCAACCTTCTTGACCATAGGTTTTGTTAGGGGCATCTTGAGAATTGCGGGTTCTTCCACTGTGTTGACACTTGAGTTGATCTTCCTGTACGAGGGGACAAGTAAGTAACTGTTCAAGGGATTTATGATCTCTCGAAGTCGAGATGCATAGTGCGGGGTCGACAACAAGATGCGTCATGTCACTTACCATCCAGTCTTCTGGGTTTCGGGAGCAAGTTGGAGCTCAATGCCTTGAGCCTCTGAACAGCAACATGTCAACACGAGATCCATGAATGGTGATGCCATCATCGTTCCATATCCGACATCGGACAAGAGCTACGAGGGGCTGGAAGTTATTGGAAGCTTACCGAGTTCATTGATGTTCATCACATCAGGTGCGGTTGAGCTTTGCCGTCGGTGTCCGGCCTTCTTGATGTGGTCCTCCTTGGTAGGTGGTGAGGTTGACAAGCCTTGGACGGCAGAATCGACCTTGGTGAGAGGTTCCGACATGATGGTGGTTGGTTGTGTGTGATGATCAGAGATCTCGAGTTGTGATAGCTGGTGCTGCTAGTAAGAGGCGAGGAGAGTTAGCAAGATGCTTGCGTTGACGACGGAACGGAAAACAGGAGATATCTAGGGAGACGTTGTCCTCAAGAGGAAGGACGATGAATAAAAGGATGATAACCACGAACCTTTTACGTCAAAAGCAGGTGATCGCAGGTGAAGAGCGAGAATGATTTGCTGTTGTGCTTTGAAGGTGTGATGAGGAGAGAAAAATGGATGGAAGGAGAGAGCGAGGGGAAGGGGTTGTTACTTATTGCAACCGCAACCGCACCTGCCGTCCGGCGTCGTCCATCTCCGAAGCACCCATTTCCCTCCCAATTGCATCCTTGGATCCTCAGTCATCCAAGGCTTCATCCATTGCTGAGCTGTCGTCAGACTGGGCGGGGTAACTGCCCACACCCGGAAGGCACGACCTAGGGGGGTAGGTTGCGCGGTTGCCCTCCGCTGAAACCAAGCCCTCCGACTCCGACCCCGACCCTGACCAAGCCCAAGTCTGACTCTTACGCATTGGGATTGTGGATTATATTTCCCACCACTTCACTTTCCTCCCCAAGGCCGCCCGCGGCATGGATTGCAGTCGGGAAGCTCAGAGGACGATCGCGTGACTTTGGCCTGACGGAAGGCGTGACGCCCCTGGCTCCTCGCTCAGCAGACCAGACCTGGAGCCGCAACTGGCTTAGCGCCGACGTGACGCAAATGCAGCCTGCAAGTGGAACCCGCTCTACGTACCGGTCTGGTACCCGCTTATGACCACCTTGGGCTAGCGCGGCGGGCGTAAAATCCGGGGAAAGCTTGTCATAGCCCCACCGGGATCGGGCGTTGTGGACTGGTGGCGTGTGGAGGGCCGGCAATCAAGTGATGCAATCGACGAGGTCGGAAGCCCGCGGTTTGGTCCCATATTACGTACATTCAGTGTAAAGGCAGACAAGCTGAAGTAGATTCTAGCAGTGAAAACCGCTCAAGCAATCGCCCAAGCAGAGCTGAGAGGGGTACTGTAGCAATGGGGAATGGTGTGTTGGTGTGTGGCCGATCGAAGCAAACGAGGCCTGGCAACATTGGCACATTCAGCCATGGCCTATGACGAGGGATCGCCAGTTGATGCCCCTCACCCATACCTCCCTCCCTTGTCCCCCCGGAGACTTCGGCTCGCAGATGCGTGCTTTGGCGCTCGCTGGCGCGGCTCACCTGATGGCATGTCCCACGCCTAGTCTAGACAAAACAACCTTCCAAACAATCACAAATCGTCTCTCTCGTCCCCCCTCCTCTGAGCGCCGCGTGAAACCTTGTGACGGAATTGAGGGGAAGTGCTCGGGCGATTGGTTGGTAAAGATGCTGCTAGCTCGGTTGATATGCATCGAGTCAATCAAGAGCCCGCCGAAACGCCTCTGCTACGCTGATATCAAATGGTGTCAAGTCGGCCTTGAGCTTGCTCATAGCTGACAGCCCATGTTGGCAACAATCCGCAAAATCGCCAGTTCCAGGCTCCCTAGACCTTGATCGTCCTCTTGGTTCCTTCCCAGTCTCGAGCTTATTGCCATCGTACCAGCATCATGCTGTGATGCCAGGTTGACTGCCGTGATGGCGCCCGATACGTCCACTTCCCCATTACCTGCACCCGCGTGCCATGTTCCTTGTGACCCCGTCCCTTGTACCTGAGCAGCGGATTCCTGTTCCTGTACCTGGTTTCATGCCACTCCTGTTGTTGCTGGGTTGGATGCGAGGAGGCAATTCCCACATAAAGAGGGCAGCTCTGCATCTCTGGGTCTCCGGCCAACCCCTCAATTTCGTATCGCTAAGTCCATACTACCATACTACCACACCTGCTCATCCAAGCCTCACGGTCGAGCCCCAATTACTGCTTCATCTTCTATCAGTTATCATCAGAATCGTTTGCTATAGCTTCTCATCATCCTCTTCTTCTTCCCCGTTGTCTTACATGGTCAACGCCAACATCCGATAGTGGGGCCGGGAACAGGCGACGTCCAAGTGGAGACCTCCGATGGATCCATCAATCCCTGGCTCGAGCAATTGAATGCCCCGTCAGCTCACGCAGCATGCCACCGTCAAACGACCTCCGGCACCGGGAGGCGAGCGCCGACCGCAGCCAGGCCAACAATTGGGACCCAAAACATGGGTGGTTTATAGAGCCATTGATCATGAGGACGATTTCATTTAATACCGCCACGGTTCTCAGTAATTTCCGTCGTCTCAGGCACGATTTGACCGCTCAGACGCAATGGCTTGATCCCAGGAATAGGTCCCACGTGATACGAGCCCCATGACAAGCTTCGGCACGCTCCATTTCGCCCAGCGCCCAGGGTCCAAGGTCAAGAAATCAAGCTCAGCTCATCAACCTCGACACCGACTTTCAAGCACGGTTGTCATGGCCAGGAACAGGATATAACCAGTCACGTCTACAACTAGGAATAACTGCAAGCCAGGATTTATCACCGCACAGGACATTGACTATCCAGCTAATAACGGTATGTGTCAGTATATCTGGGCATGGAGCTGACGAGGTGTCTTTGCCTCACCGTCTAGTCACCGTCAAGGGCCTCGAATTTGCTCAAATCACGATGCACTCACCGCGGCGTCTCCGTCCTCTTCGAATTAGAATAGCCCGAGTTAGTTTAGTGCCTAGCCTCGCCATTACCCGCCGAAGACCATGTCTCGTGCGATAGCGACAACCTGATGCGCCGATACAGCTCCGTGAAGACCTCCCAACGACGTCCCAACTTTTCCCACCGTGAAGACCTCCAGTTTCGAAATTCCAACGCCGTTCCCGATTATGTGACGACTACGTACGATGACGCCTCTTCGCATACGACTTTACAAGAACAACACTACCACGAAAGCCACTAGGTGTAGATGAGAGTTGAGATCGGCCCAGGAAGATGGATTTAACGTTTGCCTCGTCCACATCATGTTTACACTCAAAATCATGTATCATCGATAAAGGCACCGACATCATCAATCTTTTCATGTACTGTTATTGTACTGTTATTCCAAGGCCTATCGAAGTCTATCGAGACCGAATACACTTCCAACAAGATCTGCACCTCTCATTCACTAATACCCGCCCTACCAAGCCATCCGAGCCAAGATGCCCCTCGGGTAGGTTCTCACGCAATACTTTCTCGCCTCGTCCACCAGAATGAGACCTATACCAAAGGCCATGGGCAAGAACCAATGCTCCACAGGCACCTCCGCTGTAGCCAACACCTTCTGAAACTCTGGTACATACAACCAGAAGAACGCCATGACAAGAGCGAACAGCATTGCTGGAAACAGATACCAGTTCTGGGTGTCCTTATTGAACAGGGGAGGATGCTGGAATATGGATAGACGACGGGTCCGCACGGCCAGCAGATTGAACCATTGCCTGCAATGTGTCAGAAACGTTGGTGGCCCCAATGCGCCCAGACAGGGCACCCCCGATTTCGGCGATGGGAGGTTTTGACTTACATGACGACCAGGTTCACGAAGTAGATGGAGCTCGCTTCATTAAGCCTCGCCTGGTAATAATCGGGATCGATCGTGTCCGGCAGCTTTCCGAAAGAAAACCAAATGTCCGAGAACGGGATGCCCTTGCGCTGCAAGTACCAGTACGACATGGCGAACGACGCCGCTGTCTCAAGGAAACCCACGAGACCGTATGCCTGCAGAATGAGCTGCCAATCAACGAGTCGATCTTTGCCCGGCACTCTCGGCTTCCGCAGGAGCACGTCGGCCTCCGGAGCCTCATAGGCGAGGGCAACGGCAGCGAGAGCATCAGTGAAGAGACTAGACGTGTCAGCTTATGCAATCCATCGACCGTCTTTATGAAGTGATTTCGACTCACCAGATAATGATCATGAGGAAACTGCTCAGGATCTGAGGAATACCAAAGGCGACGTTGGTCATGACAGGCCAAAACTCACTGAAGCTGCCCGCAGGGAGCAGATACGCTACAGTCTTCTTCAGGTTGTCAAACATCATGCGACCATATCGCAACGCCTCAACAATGCTAGAGAATGTGTCCAGAAGAACCATATCAGCTGCCTCAATGGCAATATCACTGCCCGAGCCCAAAGCGATGCCCACGTCGGCGGCGCGGAGAGACGGAGCGTCGTTGACACCATCGCCTGTCATGCCCACGATCTGATTCCGAGCCTGGAACTCACGCACGATGCGGAGCTTGTGTTCGGGTGTTGTGCGGGCAAAGACAATCTCACGATACTGAGATAGCTGATCCCATTGACCTTCGTTAAGAGTGATGAGCTCGTGGCCACTGAGAACAATGGCCTCTCGAGGTCCGTCGGCTCCATAATCGATCTCCAGAGCGCGGATGGATGGGTCTATAGTTGCCGTACGATGCAGAGCGTCAACAGTGTCGATTTTCCGACTGGTGATGATGCCACACTCCTGTGCAATAGCTTGCGCTGTCAATGCAAAGTCACCCGTGACCTATTTCGTGTTAGCTTCATGTCGCGCTCACTGAGACGAAACAACTTACCATGAAAATGCGAATACCAGCAGCACGGAGAGTCTCGACTACACTCGGGATCTCTGGACGTGGAGGATCGACGATACCAACCAGACCAACGAGAGTCAAGCCCGTGAGAGCCTGATTGTACATCTCCGATTCCAGTGCAGTTTCGGACATACCAATTGGGAATACGGAGCTGGAAATGGACTTGCGAGCCAGCAGTAACACTCTCCTGCCCTGAGACGCCCAGTCATCCTTGATCTTCTCGATGTTCTTGCGCTTAGCATCATCCAGGTGAACACAGACGCCCGAGGGGTTAACATATGAGCTAATACGGTTGAGAAGGATCTCGGGAGCCCCCTTGATGGTCAACAGCCTGCCTTTCGTCAGCACAGCGCCCTATTGTCCAAGAACACAACTTACACATCGGCCGGCCCAAAGATGGAACCAACATCAGATGGCAGCGCAAGCGAAATTCCATCAGGGTGAGTCATGCAAAATGCCTTGATCATGTACTTGTTTTTGCTGTTGAACGCAAGCTCGTACTTGACCTTCCAGCAGCGTCGAAGTTCGGCTACCTCTCCAAGGCCCTCCGAGAATCGCAGAATGGCTTGGTCAGTGGCATCGCCGTGAATGATACGCTCGTAGAGCGGGAGTCTCAGGGTGGCCGCATCGAATGAGCCGGCGTTACAGAGTCCGGCGATGGCACGGAGCTGGCTGATGGAGTTGTTCTTGGGGTTATTGTTCTCATTGAGGACCATGACGTCTCTCGCCTGGTCGGCGTGCATGCGCTTGTCGCCAATAGCGCACTCGGTAACAATCATTTTATTCTTCAATACATCAGTGATTGTTCTTCACAATGTTTGAACTGAGAGTGCACCAACCTGTGTCAATGTACCAGTCTTGTCGGAGCAAATAACCGACACTGAGCCGAGTGTTTCCACAGTCTTGAGTGACTTGCAAAGGATCTTGTTCTTTCGCATCATGTTGGCGCTGATCGTCATGCTCGCCGTGAGGGCAACTGGAAGACCTTCGGGGATAAAGGCCACGGCAACAGACACGCAAGAGATGATGAGGTTGGGGACAGTGATCCAGTCAGGATACTTCTTACGTAGCCATGTAGCCCTTGGCGATAGTCAGTAACAACACCAGCATTGCCTTGCATTGAAGATACGCACCACAGGACAACAACAAGGACGATCATGAGAACCATGATGGAACAGATGATCAAGACAAAGTGGAGGACTTCACGTTCAAGTGTAGTTAACCCTTTCTTTGGCTCGTTTGTAAGCTTCGCGATCCTGCCGAATACTGTGTTGTCTCCGGTGGCAACGACGAGGCCAGTGCATGTTCCCGAGATGCAATGCGTGCCTTGAAGGCCAATGTTCTTGGTCTCAAGATAGTTTTCCTCGGTAGCATTCACCGTGCCATGAGTTGGAACAGATTCACCTACGACATGTTAGAATCATGGTCAAAGGTTAGGACGTCAGAGGTCACAGACCAGTGAGGATAGAGCGGTCAAGCTTAACATCAGACGAAACCTTGGTGAAGCGGACATCGGCAGGGAGCTTGTTGCCAGCCTTGATCAACAGGATATCTCCTGGAACCAGCTGATCCGCGAAAAGCGTAACTTCTTGTCCGTCACGGATGACCTGGCAATGCTCGGGCAGCAAGTTCTTGATGGAATTCATGACACGCGACGAGGACCAGTCCTGCCACATATTAAAGGCGGCCTGGATGAAGAACACAGCAAGCAAGACAATGGCAAGAGCAAGATTCGCGGGTGCAGGAGGATCTCCAAGAGGCTTCCATGCGATGAAGACCAGGACAGCGGCTACGAAGAGGACTGTTCCAAACCCTTGGAAGAAGTAACCGACTATCTTCTTTGTGTTATGCGTGGGAGCGGGAGAGGGCGCATTCTTTCCGTAGCGAGTCACGCGGCGCTCGACCTGTTCGTGGGAGAGGCCCTCGGTGAGTGAAGATCCGAGGCGGCGAACCACTTCGTCAACGTTATTGGTGTGCCACTCGAGTTTGGCGAGATCTAGAAGTGACGCGAAGTTAGACAACGGGACTCTGATGATACTCTCATGTTGCTTCAATCAAGAGCGCGTACCTGCTGCGGCTTCATTCTTCGATTTGGCGAGGCCGGTCTTCAAGTTGTAGTCTTCAATATCCATCGACCTTGATCACATCAGCAAGCACTCCCGCCTTGACGACGAGCACCTCTTACACTGCGCGATATTGGATAGGCAGAACAGTAGAAGCGTCGATAGAGCTACGCCTAGATCCAATGGAACGAATGCCAATGGATTCGGTCGAGAGACCGCGCCTCACGGGCGGTCTGCCCTTCTTTGCTGCCTCCTCATCGTCAACCCAATGGATGCGCTCCGGATGAGACGGCTTCAGATCAGGGTCTGCCATGAGGGAAATGGGGATGATGGTAGAAAAGAGGAGACTAAGACTGGGTTCGCAGGCGATATTACGGGCGGGAAAAGGAGAAGAGAAGAGGGCAAACGGTAGAAAGAGCTGAGTGAGGATTCAAGCAAAAGTCATGATGGTCGGGGCCCTCTTTATACTGATCTATTCAAGGCTAGAGATAGGCGCAACTATTCCCAACTCGTCCGCGACCTTTTTCCTGTTCCGCCGACCGGAGACAAGGGGAAATTTGCGCAAGCTTCACATGCTGCTGAGCGTGCGAAGGAATGAGGGCGCTGCCCGTGATCATCACCAACGTCCAAGACGCCCGCAGCGGCAAGCATGGCTCTCCTGTCGACTGCGCCTCTCAGTCTCGTGCAGCCCCGGTGCAATATCCGATGATTTGGATCCTCACAAATGACTCGTCTCGTAGTGCAAGTGCAGCGGGCGTCAGGTGTGAGGCTGGGATAAATCGCTCATAACAAGACGTTGGTGCAAGTTGGAGGTTGTCAAAGAGATGAAGTTCTTTATATCCAAACGCCAAGTATTTTCACTCACAGATAAGCTCTTGGCGGGACAAGCTAGTGACGGCCAAGCCATGTTCCTGTCTAACCCAGATCCAGGGCCACACATCTGGGCTGTGCTGCGGGAAACCCCAGTCGAGAGGGTCTTCGGGATCCTGGATCCAGCTAGTTTGACCGGCATCTTCAGATGTGGAAATCCACGAGAGGAGCTGTCACTTGCTGTCGGAGGATTTGACGTCGAAAAAACAGGGAATAAGGACGCCGCACCTCCCCTGCCGTTGTCACCAAGCCACCTACCCCCGTGAGTGGTTCGTTTGTGAAGCTGGTGATGTTCCCTGCCGCACCATGCATCTTCAAATGGTTGTCTCTAATAGTCGATCTCAAGGTGAGTGGGAGTCAAGGTGGAGGGCGCGGGAGGGGTAGGCGGCCTCCCTTGTTTTGACCGCCCTGACTCGACCGAGTCGACCCTCAGTTTTCCCAGAGATGCCATTCGAGCCAAGATGAGACCGCAATAAGCGCGGCTGCTGCCGCTGAGAATTTAGCCCATCCATGCCACGTTTTGGACCTAGCGGCGGCGGAGAAGACGAGTTCTCGGGTTCCGTCGTTGCACAAAGTAAATGACCCAGTTGTCACATACACCAGCCTTGCCCCATCGACTCCAATGGACAAGAATTTTTTTTTTAATTTCTCTCGACCCTTCCAAGTTCAAGGGGCTTCAATTCAAACCTGGTGTCATCTTTTCTAATCCTTCCACGGGATACGAGCATGTAGAGCCGCTCATTTCCCTCGCCTTCAGTGCTTGCTGCAGAGTATCCCATGGACCGAACCTACAGAGTGAGCAATTATCCTTCAATGTTCTTGCTCTTTTAGACTTCCACCTAGGGTCGACAAATGGGATGCCGGTGGCGATCATTCCAACTTTCGAAATGGTGGAGAGAGCTGAGATTGATAAGAAAGATGACATTTCCTTTGGTTCATCTTCATACTGAACAAAAACAAGAGACTGAGCTTGCCGACACCTTAGTTGCCTAGTGTATCTTTATTTCTGTCATGCTTATATTCCCGACATCTCAGTGGATGTGCAGGGGGAAGGGTCCTCTGTTAAAACCGGGAAATCTTTCGTCCCAGCAGTGATAATAGCCTCCACGGCTTGTTTGCTTCTTACGACAAATCCAATGAGAAAAAGAATACGATTTCACTAGCAAAGGATCCGTTGCCGAGGGGAAGAGGGGGGGACTATCGCCCCATCCCATCTCATTACGCGGCCTTGATATGCTCATATTCACCCAACCCACCAGACGCGAGGCACTTACACGGCCTTGTCTTGAGCTGAGAGCGTCAGCAAGAGGAGTCGCAATGGGAGCTTCACCTCAACACGGACGCATCATCAGGCTCTTCCTCATTAATACTTACAGTCTAGGTTTCCCTTCACTTGCGTCGTCCATTTCCAAGCATCTCGGGTGGCGTCATCTCGTGGAAGAGGCCGACTAATCGAATTACCGCGTTTGTCAGAGGGCCGCGCAATGCTTGCGACGCCCATCCAAGAGCCGCCGAGCCTCTTATTAACGGAACCACCAGAGAAACTCGTCGACGCTAGCCCCCGGCGAGAAGCCTCTTATTCTTTTGAGAACATGACTGTCTCTCGTTTACCGACCATGGTATTTGCAATATGATTTCTGCGCTTCTTGAAAGGCCTTCAGCTTCGAGTTAGTCCACCGCAATGACTAGAAATGCCC
>JAAVUK010001323.1:0-11909 GCA_014899095.1 Fusarium buxicola | reverse complement strand
CATGACCAGGAGCAATGCTCATTGAGCATTGCTCCTGGTCATGGTTAATAAATAAGACGGATGGTACCGAAGCCAAGTTGGTTTTCGGCTTGGTCATGATAACAATAATTAACTATGCCTTGCTTGTAATTACTTTCTTTATATTGCAGCCCCGTTCAACATAATGAGAGTCCAGCCTCCGCAAATCCCCAAGTCCGAATATGGAGCCAGACAAAGCTCACATTCCAGCCCTGGGCATCAAACAAACATGGGTCTGTCTATTCCTCCTCTGGTGTCTGAACAGCCTATATCGGCATATTAGTTTCGAGGCAATGCTCTTCCATCTTGAAGTGCCGAATCTACTTTTCCATGCCTACCTACGCACAGAACCCATCCTCGTCCAATTTCCCGCCTTTTCCGAAGCAAATCCAGTTAAGTTGTCTCAGCGCCACACACGGACGCGTCGAACTGATTACCCGCCCAAAAAGACAATCCCATTTCCTAGCGCCACAGGCCCGTGAAAGAAAATCAACAACAATGAAACGCTGGGGTCTGTCGCTGGACCCGATAGAATATAGACAAGAAAGCTCAGAACAGCAAAGGCTCCGCAGGCGGAGTTGGCCTTCTCATAGGAATGCCATGCCGAGGGACATGATGCCAACGGCCAGTGTCAAGACCATAATGCCTGGATTCTTGATCGAGGTGGCGGCACCCTCGGTCATAATGTCTGGAGCAGCGGTAGCAGCCGTAGTCGGGTTCCATGAGACTGTCGGTTCAGGTTTATCCTCTGTCGTGGTAACCTTGGACTTATTCTTGCTGTCCTTGCTGTTCTTGCTGTCACTCTTGCTGTCCTTATCGTCCTTCTTGTCGTCGTCTTTGCCTGTAGCCGTGGATGTAGGCTCGTCGTCTTTCGTCTTGGTGGCCTCGGCCGTCGTCTCGGCGGCCTTGTCGTCTGTGGCCTTGGCCTTCTCGACGGCTGTCGTGGTCTCGTCGCCCTTGGCGATGACGCCGGTGAGGACAAGGGCCAGAGGGAGGATGTGCTTGGAGAAACGCATGATGTCGGGTTTGAAGATGAGTGATGAAGGGAGAAGGGAGAAGGATTCGGTTGTTGATTAAAGAAGTTGTATGATGCGAGATGTCGTCGTGTTACTCGTTCAGAAGGTGATGGCACGATCGGAGAGAGAGAGAATTGGTGATGGTCTGCACCCGAATGCCGAAAAGTGGAGGGAAAGGGGGAAGCCAGCAACGAAGACAGCTCCGACCGAGAAAATTGGGAATACTACAGAGCAGAGTACGTACGTGACGGACTAAAGGTAGAAAGAAACCAGGGGAACAAATTTAGTAATAAATGCCTTCTCCACCAAGGAACGAACACAATGCCGTCCAAGCTTGGTTTTAAATTTGGAACCAAGGACGAGGCGGCTCTCCCGCCTGGCAACGCAGGGTCCGTGAGGCCCACAGGCAGCGAGTGATCCTGGGGTACGGTACCTGTGGCTGAGCAAAGCAGAGCAGAGCAAAGAAAAGCAAAGCAAAGCAAAGAAAATAGGAGGAGTCAGTGGCAAAACGACTGTCGCGCTGATGTTTTTGTTGTTGATTGTTCCAACGTTCCAGCCTCCGGGACCGGTATACACTCTCACCATCTCGGTCTTTTTCCCCCTCCGGTCAACCCTTGTTCACGATCCATCACATTCCTGATACAGCACCTATCCGCACAGCCCGCCCCTAAAACTTCGTATATGCACAGGCCCCATACACACCTCGTACGCAGCCCTCACGCCAACTACCTAGACAACGCGTCGTATCCCCAAAAATGCTCCCATATCTCCCCACGTGAAGCTGTATTCTTGCAGTCATGATCGCCCACAAGTAAACGCGGTTTCGAGCAGCGGGCCCGCTGGTTGATTCCAAGCCGCATCATGGACACGGCATTGAGCAGCCCAGCCCAGCCCAGCCCAGCCCAACAGGCCCGGCGCCTTTCTTAGCTGTCGATTCAGAGCAAGCCACTGGAGTCTTGGCGTGAGGCTCTGCTTCTCTTGTACTACGTACTGTAAACACCTCGGCTGAAATCTGACGAGATATCCTCAATGCCTTCGTCTTCGAAACTAACATTTCGACAACTCCGCATGCTGAATGCCGAGTCCCGTAGAGGAGCACGTCATGTCCTGACCTCTTTCCCTATCCTTTTATGTCAACCTTTTCCTCATGCATGTCTATCCATCCATCCATCCATCCATACTCCACCCAACCATGATTATTTTGACTTCCTTGTCCCTCATAAACTCAAACCTCATCCTCCCTTTTAAAACCCCATGTCCAACCTCTCTTCAAATCGTATACCTGTAGTGCGGGCTTTCATCTCCCAGCTCTACCAACTCATCCTCATCCATTCCCCGATACATCTCCTTCATCTCTCCAGCCTGACGGCGCTCGTTCTCCCGTCGGTACCACCACCACAGGAAGCCGTAGATGATGGTGCCCATCGCAACCATGCTGAGCGTCACGGCGTGGCCTTGGATGTAACGGGGCTTGTCCTTGACCGGGCTGGTGTCATTGTCAGCAACAAGCTCATCTGCGCCAAGGAGTCGTTGAGGAGCACACTTACTAGATAAAAGCAGACATGATGCCCGCTGCGTTACCCCAGGTCAACTGCATTCCCGTGCCAGTCGTTCGCTTTCCATACCGCGGCGAGTTCGTCGGCAACTACAACACATCTCAGTCGGATATACGTTGACTCGCAAATTCCTCGTTCCAAACTTACCCAAGCGAGTGGCAAGCCGACAACAACATACAGGCCGCCCGCGACGAGGAAGCATCCAAAGTAGTGCACGCCCGAGGGCACATCCGATAGAAGCACTGCATATCCGACGACGCTGATGAGACCAAAGATGACGCAGAACAGCCCACGGCGCTGCATCCGGTCCGAGAGGATCGCCGTCGACATGTATGCTGCGGCGCCAAGGAAGTAGCACGGCACAGTGAGGAGTTGGGTCTCGGCGACGGTCCAGTCACCAAGATCCTTGATGATCGTAGGTAGGAAAGTAGAGAAGCCTACGGCCCCGTGTTAGCGAAGCGCTGCAGGGATTTGAGCCAAGACGACATCAGCCTCGGGACGCCCAGCAGACTCACCATACAGCATCGTGTCAACGCCAAACTGCGCAACACAAAACGCCCACACCTTCCAGTCTTTGAAGGCGCACATCATGTCCGCTCTGCTGAACTCGCGGCTGGACTCGGTGTTGCCATACTCACGCGCGTGTCTCAGACGCATCAACGCCTTCTCTTTATCATCGAGAAAGTACGCCGTCTCTGCATCATTGGGCAGCACAAAGTATGTCACAATGCCCACCACGAAACTCGGAATCCCCTCAATGATCATGATCCAGCGCCAACCGCTCATCCCGTGCAAGCCGTCCATATGGCCGATGCCATATGCCAGCAGACCACCGAGAGCCCCAGCGACGGCGGCACTGACGAAGAGGTACCCCACGCGCAGGGCGAGCTCTTGCTTGGTGTAGAAGAAGGTCAGATAGACTGTCAACCCGGGGAAGAGACCAGCTTCGACAGCCCCGAGCAGCAGGCGGCAGGCAATCAGGGCGCCGTATGAGTTGACGAGGCCTATTAGGGTGGCTATGAGACCCCATGCGGCAGCGATGAAAGCGATCCAGCGCCGCGGGGTGAAGAGCTTGAGGACGAGATTGGACGGGACCTCGAAGAGCAGGTAAGTGACAAAGAGGATAGAAACGGCAATCTGAAACTGCTGCGAAGAGAGATTGAGGTCTTCTTCGAGGCCGTATAGTCGGGCATTGCCAATGTTGACTCTATGAGGTTGAATTAGCCACCGAGACTCGTCTGAACGATGTCGCAGCGACGAACCTGTCTAGGAAACTGAAAAGGTAGAGGACCATGACGAGAGGGATGATGTAAAAATCCAGCTTTGCAACGAGCCTCTTCTCGTCAGCCGTCGTGTGAGTGTGAGTTTGAGACTCATCGCTCAGGCTCCGAGGCCTCGGCGTGGTATCGTCACCGGGAGCAAACATTGTCTTGGCCATGCTAAAATCTGTCCAGCAGATGAGTACTCGCCCCAAGGATGTTCCAGGTAGGGAGAAACTCACGGGAAGGCGAATTGTCTTCTCCTCTCGAACTCGGAACCCCTCCTTTATTTCGTTCAGAAGAACTCTTTTTGTACCTAAGAAACCGAACGATGTAAGCAATCAAGTCGGCATTTGTCGGTGGCAATGAGACCAAAAAAGGCCGCGCCCACTCGCGACAACCCAAAACTACCTAGTCTTGGCACAGGGAAGATTTGCGAGCAACGTAAAAAAATTCAGATACGCTCTGTGATAGGCAGGAGAGCTCCGCTTGTTCGAATAAGTCAGGTCATCCGGTTCTGGCTCATCCGTCGTCTGAGTGAGGAGCTGTGCCCTTCGTGGGGAAAGAATAGATTGAGAAAAGGTGAAGATTGGGTGTTTGTGAGAAATCCTTGGTGATGTTCTTGTCAAGTGGTTTATGAGGTGGTGGTGATTGGGCGAAGATGAGGCTCTATGAAGATCAGATAAAGCCGCTGAGGTATTGAAAGTGACGATTGATTCCTGATTGTTGAACCTTTGCTTTGTAAGTTGCGCGCATCCTACACATGCATCTTTCCCGCATTGGAATGCACAACATGGCGCCCCGATAACGGCCAACACTATCAGCGCTAGGTACCCAGGTACTATAGAACCATCAAGACCCAGGTCTCGATATACGTAGTATCTTTATTTATTCTTTCCTTCCTTGGGACACAATATTGTTCAGTGGCACCAACATCATCAATACTGCCCAGGTCAACCGTTTAAAAGAGACGCCACTCGTCACACCCATTTGTCTCGGCACGCGAGCATCTGTCCTCTCGCCAACGACGTCACTTTCGATCCGTGACAACCAACTGCCAGTCTCTTTCAGCCAAGGATTCAGAGACAGGGGAGATTCGCTCACAATACTTGAGCCAAATCGATCTTGATCATACCAGTCAATTAACATAAAAAACAAAAAACCTCCAGGAGCTTCACTCCTAATGTATTCGCTCCAACTACGCAATAAATGCCTTCTAACAACACCTATACCATCCGCAATACTGTCTCATGGCTGAGAACGGAAACAGAAGAACACAAGTCAGGAAATAAGATGCAAAATCTCCCGCTTTCATCCGCTGTGTAGAACTTCATGTAAGGAAAAAGAAAAAGGTTTTGCAACGTATGTACAGTATCTGACATTATTATTCCCTCTCCCTGCCAGGCCTTCACAAGGAGGCTCATTGAGAATCTTGATGCTTTCATCCTGCGTTTGTCCCTCTACCAACGTAGCCCGTTATCTTGGGCACATGGCAATACCAAGTCGTTTACCGATAGGGCTGTGCTGGCATCTCGTACACATGCTCTGGAGGTGACGATCCCCGAGCACTTGAAACCTGGTTACCATCGATCTCCGCAGCATCATTCTGGTGCCACTTGGTCGCAGCGCTGTCGCTCGCCAACTCAACAGTATTCGCAGGGCTATACATCTCAGCGGCACCATTGTGCGGCGAGCCCCCGTGGGTGTGCGAGTAATTAGTCTCAGGGCTCACGCCCGCGTAGCCCTGCTCGCCTGTGGTTTGCGAGTAGTTGGTCTCAGGGCTCGCGGGCATGTAGCTGCGCCCGTAGGGTTGGGGCTTGGCGAAACCGGCACGTCCGTCACCGCGAGCAGTACCACGGTAGCCCTCGGGGGTCGATCCCTGTGTCGGGTTACGGCTGGGGACCAAAGTTGAGGTGGCGGTAGCGGGTGAAGTATGGGCCATGCTGGGGTTGCCGGTGCTGTGGTTAGCGCCGCCGCCAACGGGGACCTCGGATGAGCCAAACACATCATCGTATTCGGCATTATTCTTGTTGCTACGGCGCTTCTTGAGGCAGAACCAAAGGAGGCCGCCGATGACGAGAAGACCGACGATACCAACACCAGCACCGATGCCTGCCTTAGCACCGGTGGAGAGGCCACCGCCGCTGTTGCCGCCGTCATTGTTGTTGTCGTCGGCGCTGGCGCCACCAGTACCAGAGGGTCCATATTGTCCCGAGGGCGCAACGGTCGCGGTGCGAACAACACCAGTGGTCACTCTAGTGGATGTAATCTCAAGGGTGCTCGTGACGGTGACGGTGGTCTTAGCAGCCGCCTGCTCCGTTTCGGTAATGGTCTTGGTGATCTTGGTCTGGCTGCTCACGGTCGAAATAACAGTTCGGGCGACGGTGTTGAAGACGGTCTTGCCGCTGTCCTCGCCTTCAGTGACAGTAACAACCTTGGTGATAGTGGCGCGCTTATGGAGCAGACCTCGTCGGAAGGCGCGGAGTCCGTAGTGCTCAGCGTTGAAGCTATCGGGGACAGAGGTAATGGCAGCGGGCACAGCATCGACAACATCCTCAAAGCCGCCGACAGTTCGGGGGGCAAGATCAAGAGCGCGCTTCTCGTTGGCCCACTTAGTCGACGTCACGTATTTGGTTGTGGTCGCGGTCTCAGCATCGCTGCTAGTAACAGTCGTGGTCTTGAACGCGGTCGAGGTGACGAGGACAGTGGATGTGACGGTTCGCATAACAGTCGTCTGGCGGCTCACTGTCTTGACGTCGGCGTCAGTGACGGTGGTGGTTCGAGTTACGGTGACGTCTCCGGCGGTGGTAGTGGGATCATTAGTCGTCGTGTCAACAGTGGGAGCAGTCGTTGGGTCAGCGGCGGTAGTTCCATCGGCGGTGTCCTTGGTGGTAGCATCGGTCGAAGGAGCATCAGTAGAGACAGGGGCGGTTGTTGGTTGAGTATCCGCGGCGGTGGTTTCGGGCGCGGCCGCCGTGGTCGCGGCAGAATCGGCGTCACTGGCGGTGTTCTGGCGAGCAACAATCCTGGAGGCTTCCGCTCCGAGGAGCAGGCCGAGGAATAAGAGCCTTCGAATCTGCATCTCGAATAGGCCTCGTTGAAGTTGTTGGAGATGGCAAGGGTGATGTACGATTCAATCAGGGCCGGTGCAGGGGGGGCGATGATTGAAGAGCAGCGATGGGTAACAGGTGGACGAGAAATACCCACGAGGGTCGCCTGAAGAAAGACTTGAAAATTCCAAAGGAAAACCAAAGGAAAAACAGTGACCGTCTCAGATAGAAGAGGTTGTTGAGGGGGGCGTGGCGTGGCGTGGGCGGCCGTTAAGCAGGCAGGTATCGCTGCTTCGACTGCGTAAGGTGGGTAAAAGGGAGAATGGCACACGCGCCTGACTGGAGGTGAGCAAGCAGCCAACGGCGTGTCCGTAAGGAAGAAACTTGGAGTTATCTAGAAAATAAGGAAAGGAAAAGAAACAAGGAAAGTAAGAGGTAAGTTAACGAGTGAAAGGAACAGTAGGTTAGGAGATACAAGCGGTCCTCTGCCAATACTGATCGTAGTGTTTGGTGCGAAACGAAGGACGAAGAGAAACGCTGGGGGGAATTTGGATGGATGGAGGGTTCAGTCAGGTCGGGGGGCTGCGAGAAGGATGGAATGAGCGGGACGAGCGGCTTTGAGTGGACAAGGCCTAAAAAAAAACTGCTGCGTCGTGCGTGTACGGGGAACGGACGCTAACAAGTACTGAGTACTGCGTGGCGAAGTACCCGACCCCTGCAACCTTGAGGTTGGCAGAGGATTTCTCCAAGACAAAGAGTGGCTGACGAATGATCAATTGATCGATTTTGAGTGGCAATCAGTATTGATTGTTTCTTTCAAACATCCAATTCTGTTCAATCGACTATACGGAATACCCAGACGGCCGTCAAAACTGCAGCCTCATCTGCATCCATTGTTGTTCCCATCACCTGCAATGTGTCACTGCCCAACGCGCTCTGGCCTACGTGGACAGCGGACAGGCTGGGAGGTACCTCGCAATTACAGAGGCCAAGAGGACTAATTAGTGGGAACTGAACCCTTGGTAACTGCCTATTCCGGCTTACCCTTTGCGGGCCTACTACGTACCTACCCAGCCTACGGAGTACTCCATACATAAGGTACCTAAGTCAGATTAAAATTGACGACATGACATTTGCTACAAGTCGACTGAACTTACTGCAATGCGTCCCCTGCTGATCGTTGCTGATCTTTGCAGCTCGAGGAGAACGTGACAAGTGCCCAGAAATGATTATCGTCGGTGATTTCGGCTATCGAATCAAGTTGGCAATTGGGAAGCAGGAGGAGACGTTCAATGCAAGAGTTTTCCGCACTCGGCCTTCAATGCAGGAGAGTTGTGGCGGCGCCGGAATTTCGGAGGTTGAGAATGGCGTTGAGCCGTTCGACTCTATTTGTATCGTTTTTACGGATACCTACCTACCCAGAGCCGGCTATTTTACATCCAATCTTGTCCTGTCCTGCATCAAATAGACCTCGATCACTGGCTTTTCTCCTCCCAAAGCTCCTCTACAATGGTCTAACAATCTCGCGCTTTGTTCTCCGCTCTCGCAATCCAATGCCCCTCTACAATGAATGACTTCAATTTCCTTCGTATTTGAACGAGTCACGCCCACAAGCCCGGCTGTCTGGCGACCTAGCGGCTTGTCCGGCCAAGGGGCTTGACCCCTTCAGAGCTAGCGAGCCTCAGGTCAGTCCCCAAAATGGAACACGACCGGCACCTATCCACTTCCATTCGATTTCCGTTGGGCCATGTCAAAATGGCATCAGTCGAGTTAATTTAGGACTCCTCCTAATTATTGCAAGGCCTCCCACTCATAGCCATGCCGTATCGATTTATTCGCCTATGCACCTCTAATCCTCCAGGATTCTCCAGCCCTTCCGTAAGTTTATTGCTGATGATCTGCAGGGACCTAGTTTCTATTTTCCGTATCGCCCTGCCGCTCTCTGTCTTAACTTCAGGTTGGCTGGAGCGCGTTGGATGGTTGCATTCGATGGACGACCGTCAGACGCAACCTTACTTCCAGACTACTGTACTGTACTGTACCACCGCCGGCTTTTTGTCCATTGCCACTCAGCCACCGCTGGCATCTGGTCCTGTCCCATTCCATTTTGGGACTTGAACGACTCGGACAGAATTTTTAAGTAGTGAGACCTTTCATACCTTCGCGTTGCCTGTTGACTTTCTCGGACCCATCTCTTCTTACATGTTGCTCCGGCCGTCAACAGTGGCTCGAACTCTTGTATGGATAGATCGAGTCGAGTCCGACGGACAGTAGTGATCAACATGCATTTCTGTCGGCCTCTGTGTGTCTGAGCCTCTCCGACTCTCACGTGCCGGCCAACTATCCGTCGCTCAAACAGTCATTCTTATAATCATTGGATTATAGCTCCCCGTGGTCGGTACGCATAGCCATGAAACGTTTCGGACCGTTTCTGGGCTGACGTAGATGCCTCAAGCGCGAGAGGTTCAAGTCCGAGTCCCACGTCAGCAAGCCGACTGGTCAGTCCCCCAGCTGCGCCTCAGGTTCGGATGTTTTAGACGTGTGGACGTCCTGGCAAGCAGACGGCAGAAAGCAGACGGCAGACATGCAGGCTTGTAATGACGATACCGTATTGCGATCTAAAAACGATGAATTGCTTATGAGAAAAATGCTGGCTTCTACGGTATTAAAAGGATAATTCCAACGGCCATTGTCTTTCGGAAATCTACCCCAAAATGGCTGCCTTCATATTACAAACTTGTTCGTCCACCTCTTTCAAGCCTACACAGTAGACAACGGCGGGTATACAGGCCTAGAAGTTCTCCTTGCCCCAGACAAAAGAGAATCTGCATCTTTGTTAGCCCATGTGCTGCCCAGATTGACAATCCGGTAACTTACCCAGGTTCAGTGTACTTGTTGCAGTACACATGCAACGAGCTTCCCAACCCTTTGGGCCCGCAGAAAAACACGCCCGCCTCGGCAGGACTATGCAGTTTCCTGATGCCTCTAAAGATCATATCCCAGTTCGGCCGTCCAAAGTTGGTCGGGCTGCGCAGCCCAGTGATGGTGTCCTTATCCGCGTTGGCGTCGTTGATCATGATGTTTGTCGCGTCATCCGCCTTAATCTTGGCCGTCAGATACGTATGGATCTCAATTCGATGGTCCAGGTCCTGCGCCTCAACCGCCAGCAGCAGTGAGCGGAACCACTCGAAGGACTCAAAGTCGCGGCAGATCCAGAAGAAGTAGACCTTGGAGAGGCGTGTCTTTTGTTGAGGGTAGTTCATCCGGTACCAGATGGACTTGAGAATCGAGGCGAAGGGAGTGACGCCAATGCCGGCACCTACGAGAACCGAGACTTCGTACTTGAAGACATCCTCCGAGGCGGAACCAAAGGGGCCGTCGACGTAGACACGGGGGAGGACGCGGCGGAGAGCCGGGTCGACTTCGCCATTGTTGCCGTTGACGCCGACGACCTTGCTGGAGTCGTCCTTCTTCTTATCCCACTCACAACCCAACGTTGTCGACACAGCCTTGGTGAAGTCGCCCACGCAGCGCATGTGAATCGAGATGTAGTCCTCCTCAGGGGCGCTGGTCAACGTGAACGGGTGGTACTGCCACAGCGAAACGGCAGGACAGCAGAAGAAGATGTACTGGCCAGCTCGTGTCTTTGTGTGTTCCTTCTTCATCTGAATCTCGCAGACATTGCTGGGATGCTGGATGACCTTGGTGATGTACGTCCTATGGCGGCCACGCACTTCACGGGCGACGCGCTCAGCCAGATAAATGAAGCCGCTGTACATCCAGAACTGCCAGAAGACGCCGACGGCCGAGGCACCGACGCTAGCGCAGAAGGGGGCGACGTCCGGCTGGATCATGCAGAAGGCGCCGTGGATGGACCAGAAGAAGAAGAAGACGATGAACATGTGATGGGTGTACCAGAAGCGCTCATAGTTTGCCCTCCGGGGCTTCTCCACCGATGTAATAACCATGCCCATCAACGCAATAAGCATGATATATCCCGTCCATCCTGGGCCAGAGACGAAGTTGGCCAGCAGCCAGCCATAGATGCCGAGTTTGTTCTTAGCCGCAGCTTGAGCAAAGTTGTTCCAGTGCGCGATTGTATGAACCCAGGACCAGAAGACGATGGACCAAGCGGTGACGATGTGGAAGCCGATGTTCTTATCGAACTGGATGATGCCGTTGAGGGGCGTCTGGCGCAGAAGAGAGATGAGCGTGCGACAGACGGGGAAAAGGATGATGGCGACATCGACGTGGAGGACCAGCGCGGCGGAGCGGGCAATGACAAAGGTGAAGCCAAAGTTTTCGCGCGAGGACTGCAGACTTTCCTTCATCGAGTAGTGGACGCAGGCAAACGCAAAGATGAGGGCGTGGGCGAGCAAGAAGACGAAGACGAACCTTGGGATCGGTCAGCCTATACAGGTTCAAAAATTCTACATTGGGTGTGATGGGAGAGAGCGCCACTTACACTCTTCGGTAGCCCTCGTTGATCATCCAGCGATCAAACTTTTCTCTCGACGACAGCTCCTGCTGCTTCTCCTGGGTCATTTCACCGGATAGCAGCATTCGTGTTAGAGGAGTCCATCGCGATCGCTCGGATGGCTTCTCCCCCCAAGCTTCCAATTGGTAGCTCATCTTGGGCGAGGGCGATTGGCCCTGATTTTCAATCGAAGCCGAGCAGATTTGTCCTTGTCTTTCTCGTTTCCAAGTCAAATAATGATCGGTGTAGTGAATGCACTCGAGCTGCTCCTATGCGTCTCCAATTTTTTCCAAGCGGTGATGATGTTGATGGCGGATGTGTCGAGAGTAGCGAGTCGATCGATATTCAGAACCAGCTGAACAGGTAATCGGTGTATCGAACGATCAGACGTGAAGGGAAGCGACTTGAAGAGTATACACAAGAAAATAAAAGATGCTGTCTAGAGCCTGAAGATTAAGCAACACAGACGGTCATGTCATCACCAACGAAAAATAACAAGCCGACGAGAGCTTCATAGAGGAGGGAGGGAAGGG
>JAAVUK010001321.1:0-16364 GCA_014899095.1 Fusarium buxicola | reverse complement strand
TTTTAATTGTTCTTCTCAGCGTCACGATCTGAACCTTTCCCTCTTCAACCTCTCGTCCCTGCGCGTGCCGTCGCCAATTCATCAATTTCAGCTACGGCCTCGCGCTCTAGAACCATTAATCCCCCGTCTTCCCGTACTCGATGGACCTTTCGGATCGTTGAGGACCGGAATCTCTCTCATAACCTCATCAGCTCTCTTCAACGAAACACGAAGAAAGAAAGGGAAAAAAGAAAAGCTACGATCCGAGTCTGCCAGTGAGATCGGTCCAATATGCCGCTCCGACGGCCTAGCAACTCAGGAGACGGACATTCTGTCACGTCTTCCTCACCTTCATTTTCCCTAGCAGGCACCAAGCGCCGGTTCCCGCTCCTAGGCCGGAAAAAGAACCGAAATTCGGAGCTCCCCCAGCCGTCCTCAGTCGTTCTACCCCCGGCTTCTTCGTCTTCTCATAAGATCACCAAACCTGGTCTGCGAGTGCACGTTCAGGTCAAGTTTGAGAGCCCCACCGGCCCAGAGCACGCCCGCGACTACGAGGCATCACCCCAGCTCAAGGCTTCGGATCGCCTTTGCCAAGCGTTACTTTCGCGCCTCCAGCATTGTTCTGCCGAGCTTATCACACGCCACGACTGTACCGCTCTCGACCCGCTGCGCAAGCCCCATCGTGATGTTAAGCCATTGCGCTACCGCATCACATACCGCGTTGAACGCGACGGCCTCATCCTCGTAGAAAAGTCGTTGCGCTCTTTCCAGGAGTATGAGTTGACTCATGACGACACCAGCGAAGTCGTCGCCGCTACCGACCGCATTATCGGTCTTTTCTTAGTGCGTCACGACCCGGGCTTCCGATGGTCCGAGTCCGCCGAGTCCGAATCGGCCAACCCCGAGTCTGAGACCTTCCGGCCGTGCACCGGCCGACCTCAATCCACCGCTTGCATTCCCCGATCCCGCTTTGTCCACGAAACTCAAACCTTTGAGCTTGCTGCTGGTTATTCCATTGAACTCTTCCTACGCAGCCGTTGCGCCACCCGTTACCCGGAGAATCGGAACGCCTCCATCAAGATTGATAGTCGCCAACCTTCGCCTTTGCCCCTCTTGTTTGGCGAGGAGCTGACAACTCGTGTCTCTAATCTTATCATTGACCCTGTCGATGCCTGGAAGCGCAAGTTTGACAAGCGCCACAAGTCTTGTAGTGGCTTCGAGGGTAGCGGCGGCTGCACGCATACTGAAGATGGAGCTGTCGACATCATGATCAAGGTTCGCAACCACCTGGGTCCTGATTACACCTACTTCTCGCACCGCATTCAAACAAGCAAGGTTCTCTTCAATGACCATAACGGCCGCGACTTTGATGAATTCGCCAACCAGGTCAAGGCCAAGTTGGAAAAGGCTCGCGATATGACAGACAAATCCATGCGCTCTTTGGACGACCTCACCCTCCATATCCGTGAGCTTCGCTGCAAAAACTGGTCTGTACACGAGCCTCTTGTCGTCCGACTTGATCATTCAGTCACCTATTGCCGCCAGACCATTGAAGCCGTCATGGAGCGTCTTCAGGCGGGCATTAGCAATGTTCTAGAACACCACGAGGACGCGCTCGCCACTATAACCGTCCACAAGCGGGGCCACCTCATCTTCGATGGCTTCCTTGATGGTGCTGGTGGCGATGACAGCGGTCCTCTTGAAAAATTTGCTACTCCTACCTTGGAAAGAAAGGCGCTCGAGGCTCATCTGAAGGAACGCATTCGTGCAGATATCACGATGCTTTGTAAGGACACTTGCGCCATTGATTGCCTTGATACGCTATCAAATCTGCGCCTGAAGGCAACCGGTGCTGCGGCTTCTTCCATCGGAGCCGCATCGTCCATTGCACCCCCTCCGTCGTTTGGAGCCACGTCGTCGAAGGCTCGCACGCCTTCACTTGCGGCCTCTGCCTCCTTCACCCGGCCTTCCTCCGAGCTGTCCATCTCTGGATCTCTGGGCAGCTCCCGTTCTGAGCATACACTGTCCAAGAAGGCTGCTCAGCAGAACTTGAGAGACCCTGCCGAGCCTCCGTCATCGCCCGCAGCCCCTTCACCTGACCTACGCCGAGTACCATCCGGTGTGGAGATGGCCAAGAAGCACGGCTACATGTCCGACTTCATCGCAGATGACGAGAACCAGTCCGAACCCCCGTCTACCCCAAGCCTGGTGGATACTGATAGCATCAGCCCCCGAGACAGTGTCGTTGCAACCCCCCAGTCCCGGGCCGTGCCCCAGGACCAGTCCAACGAGGGACTTCGAATCATCGATGACGGACGAAGGATCATCTACCAAGAGCAGTCCGACATGGATGCCATTGCGAGCGGAGTAATGCAGTTCCACCGTCCGATCAATGACGATGACGACCCAATCCAGCTTACAAAGGAGCGATCGGACGACACCCCCGATAAAAGAGCAGCCCGCCGATCTCTTGATACCCGCATGCCCGACTTGTCCGGCAACTTGGGCTCTGCAGTCGCTCCTGAGAAGGAACATAAGCCCGAGAAGTCTTTATCGACTGAGCCTCGAGAGGCAACGGTGGCTAAGGAGGAACTCCCAACTGAGGGTGTCAAGGAATACTCATGCAAGCCAGCTTCTCCTGTGGTTGAAGAGCCTAAACATGAGGAGCCAGCTCCCAGGCAGGCGGAAGCACCTGTTGAGGCACTCGATGCCCCTGAACTAGAGACCAACGTCGAAGCCACTTCTGAGAAGGAGACTGTTCATCTGGTGGCCCCCCAGGTCGCCAAACCCAATGAAGCTCCCGTCTCAAGCACTACCGAGAAGACGGAGATCTACCAGACCTCCCAAGACGAGCAGTGGGAGATGGTTGAGGCTAACGATGCTCCACGAGAGCTACCAAAGGAGATCGAGGCCAACACCAAATCTGAGACGAGCTTCGGGACGACGCCTGCGGCAAGCATTCGCGAAGATATGGAGGCAACAGAGATTCCTGCTCCTATTATCGCAGTCGTAGACGCTGATACCCCAAATAAGTCCTCCGAGCCAGCTGAGAAGGAGGCCCATCTGCCCAACGAGTCTGATGTACAAACTCCGAAGGTCAATTCTATTGCCATTGAGCAGCCTGGGGTTATAGCAGTCGACGTAACGGAGAAGATCCCCGAAGATTCTCTCTTGAACGACTTCCCTAAGCCTCGTTCCGTGCACTCCCAGGCTGAGGAGGTCAACCCCAACGAGAAGCCTCAAGAGGAGCCTCATACCAAGGAGCCTGGCGAGCCTCTTGCAGGCACTTCCAAGGTCCCTGTTGATGCGCCCAAGCAGGAGTTTGTAGAGGAGCCTGCTGTGCCTACCGCCAAGGCTTCGGTCACTGTTGCCGAAGAACCTGAGGAGTCATCTGCTAAGGAGGAAGAGGCCGCGCAGGCCGACACAATTCGAGGATCTGGTGACTCTGGTATCTCCATGGAGGAGCAAGCCAAGCAACAGGAGACTCAGACGCCTGGCGTGGCCGAGAGCATTGAGGTAGCATCCATGGCCCCTACGCATGAGGCCCCTGCTGTGCCTGCTGTTTCCGCCGAGGCTGTCGAAAAGACGTCCGAGCCTGGTGCCGCTAAGGCTGATGTCGATAAGTCGATTGACCAGCCCCGAGACCTGAGCACATTTGCAAATGAGCAGACCAGGCCTGCGGAGCATGAAGAGTTTGCACCTGAGCCTGTCGCTCCTAGCCCAGAGAAGGTTGCTACTCTCCTTGAGACAGTTCCCGAGGACACCCTTCTCGAGCCAGCCGTTACTGTTGCCGAAGACACTCATGTTGTCTCAACTGAGTCCACCATGCCTGAGGAGGACGCTACTCCTCTCTACGAACGCCATGCCCTGCCAATGATTGCTTCGGCCCCTCCAGAGACGCTCCTCTCCAAGAATGACTTCTTCTCACTCCCCCATGTGCCAGAGAGGGAGAGGGAGCGAGAGCAAGGTCCGGCTCCGACTTCATTTGATGCCACCGACTTGCCTCCCGCCCTTCCTCGCCCTCGCGCTCGCCCCCGTACTAACACTCTTCCCGAGCGCCGGTACTCAACCGCGTTGACGCTCGAGATTGATGTCGACCCCTTCGATCGTGAGGATGACGGTTCTCCTACCGACGAAGCTCCCAAGAGTGCAATTGGCGTGTGGCGCAGGGATTCGCTCCACCGCCGTCAGCCCTCGGCTGGCTTTATCGGTTTACCGGAGCAACGTCGTCTGCATAGTATCGGCCTTCGTAGTGCCCTTGTGCCCTACCGTTGGCAACAACTGCGCCGCGAGCAGGCGATCTGGGAAGGACGTCCCAGCACCTCTCATAGCGAGCAGTGAACTTGAATCTCATCCATGATTCATGGGTGTTGATTTGCGCCATTCTTTAGATCTCAGTCTAAGAAATGAATCAGATGAAGGAGGAGGATATATTGAAGAAATATAGAGAGATGAGGGGAATTTCTAGCCGGCACGTCCAAGGAGGATACTGCCCGGGATGGCGTTGGGGTCTTGCGTCCTTTTTCACGCATTCATAGCATTTAGAATTGGAGCATGGCATTTTGCACAAGATACCATATCAGACAGGTCATACAACGATGCACATATTTAAGATCAATCTTTCTCATTCACCTACTGTATACTTGATCGGGCTTAATACCCGATACAGTAGTTACCTCCACCTCCACCATATTGACCATGGGAGGATCTTCTCGTCATCCGTCCAAGTGCCTGTCTTGCCATCTGCTCCTGGAGTAGCCATACGACAGGCACTGACGGCTCCTTGACTAGGCGAGTCTGGTCCCTGGAACCCAGTCAGGGCGGTTCCGCAGAAACGTCTCGGGCAAACAACATTGACCTTCCATCGTAGATCATCCTCATATTTGGTGGCGTAATGCAGAGCCAGCATGTTGAGCGCCGCCTTGCTGTGCGCGTACGTACCAAAGTCGTTCTTGTGGAGCTCGGGGGTGATCAGTTGTAGAGGAGGATGGTGTGATCTGAGAGGGCCCGTTCATTGGGAAACATGCCTTATTTTATACTCGTGAATGCAACTTGCCATCGACTTAAGAAACCCACCCTTGAAGGCATCTCAAAAACTTCAAGGTCCTATCTCCGATGTTGGTTGTCCATAGCTCTCCTAAGTCCGTGATTGGACTAGGGCCTTCAGGCCACTCTGAGATTGAGTGCCCTTTCGGGAAATCCCCTCGACTTGGCTGGAATGACGAAATCCGAGCGACTGTTACTCGCAGGCATCAAAACTGAACACGTTGAGAGTCTTCGAGGTCATGGTTGCGGGTCGAACAGGACCCGCGTGCTCCAAGGTGCCCGGGTGTGATGAGGAAGCTGGCGTTGATTGATGTATGAGTTGATTCCGCCTCCTGCGACTCTTGATAGCAAGGCAAGTTGTGCACTGAGCTCGAATCGTTGAACATGAATCACCAGAGCTGTTCAGCCGCGGAAGACGTTGCAATGTGATCGATCTCCTGCCAAGTCCAGCATCACGCAAGCTCAGCGTCACCCATGTCAACCAAGTGCTTCGCGCTGGACCATCTCAGAATGAGAATATCGCCATTCTCCGCAGGCAAGGTGACATCCGCGTCCGTGCCCTTTCCATAGACATCCCGATCTCTGAGCATACGAATGAAGACAGCCGTGTCCATGTCCGGTGAGTCGATCATGCTGATGTTGCCGGCTGTGTCGTTCAGATTCTGTAGCTGCTGCGGGAAGGATGAGAGAAAGGACGAGAGGTAATGGTTGTGAAGAAGAGCTTGGTGTCTTGTTGCATAGGCCACCTCGGTTGGGGAGAGTCTCTCCCTAAGCCCTTGGCTTGAGATATAGTGAAGGGCATGCTTGTCGATCTGCATTAAGGAGTCAGTCGAGTTCCGCTTGGTGAGGTGAGGTTGCGTAACGTAGCTGACCTTTGCGATTCGGGCCCGTAGATAGCTTCTGACGAGGAACTTGTACCTCTCCAGCTCCGTCTGGATGACGATGAGGGCAAAGTTGGTCTTTGGGTCCATATCGCCCGTCATGTCCTCGACCTTTTCAATCTGGGACTTGATGCGCGCATTGACGCGTTCGAAGAGCCCGTCGGCCGGCCACCTGCGGGATCCGTCAGCCGAGGCTCGACATTAACATTGTGAACTGAACTGATTGGAGCGACTCACTCGAGCAGCTCAGGAGCTGAGCGCTCCGCGACCCAGATACGCGTCAAGGCCTGCAAGTCGCGTGTCTCGGTAGGGACACCGCGAGAGACGGGGTCGACCTGGCGGAGGATGTCGTCAATGTCCATTTCATGAAGCGTTGAGCTGAGTTGGATTGAGCAGCAGGATCGAGGTAAATAGACACAGAGTTGCAGTGTTTCGCTGTAGAATGACCTGACCGTTGAAGTACAGTACAAATATGGGCCGTGTGTGTGCGCAGGTGGGCGCGGGGCCGAGATCCCCGCCATTTTACGTCCATCACAAGAACGCTCTGGATGCCGGAAAGGGTCACGGTCAGGTCTACGCTGTCTTCTATTCTGGTCTACAGACGTACTAGACGATGTGCCCGCCGCTGTCGCTGGAGACGACGTAGCCTTTCTACCATGTTGACCCTAACTACAGTACACTGTTAAGTACACTGTTACCGTTCCTGCTGCGGACCACGCGATCAAGGGACGGCCTGCCCCCACCGGCCAAGTTTACATCATCCTGACCACGGCTGACGGCAAGGAAAAAATCAAAGGCGAGTGACGAAAACACTGTCGCTGGCGTCGCCATCATTGAGATCCTGTCTGAATAAGACCTGTCTAAATAAGAGGTGCTGGCATGAGGTTGCCCTTTTTCTTGTATATAATTTGTCCACCGACACCTGGGACCTTGAATGGTAATTGTCGGTCGCCGCACCGTTCATGAATGATATGAAGCTATTGTACCTTCTTGAGAGGTTTGTGAACTTCCCTTTGAGCAGCTTGGTAGCCGTTGACTCGTGCATACACCCACTTGAGACAGGAGGACGAGATGGTGACCAGTCCAGCAGAGAATGTGAACAGTAGCACGCGCTGGGTCGTAGAGAGAAGCTCAAATAGGGGATAAGGGTACCTGTTTACATGTAAGAATAATCATGTCTCATTCTCAGACGATATGAACCAACGTACCATCCATTGTGGCTAAAGCAGAGCTCAACCCAGTACCAGTAGGCGAACGCAACAACAGTGCTGATCGCCATGATGCCATAGGCCGGAATAGTCCATGGGGGACTCAATAGGATCAAGTCAAGAGTCAAGAACACAGCCGGCGCAAGGTGGAATCCAATATCAGTGACGATATCCAAAGAGAACTCATCCGGTATGAGGAGCTTGGGGTCGATGAACCTGAGGCCCCAGTAGAGGATGGAAACGACAACTTCCAGGGGCGTAGCAAGAACTGCAACGGCATTCTTAGCCTGGAACAGCGAAGGGCTCAAGGTGAGATCGGCCAGGACTCCGAGTGAAAAGGCGATGAAGGATGCTGTGAGACCGATGATGGTGAGGAACTGGTAATGCCACCCGTAGGCCACCGCAAAAGGCGTATCCCATACTGTCAGAAAATAGAAGTTGTAGCTAAATGAAGCTACACCGAGGGCGTGAAGCAGAAGCGAGCCGGATCGAGAGGGCGACGTAAGTCGCTGGAGAGGGTGAGGTGCCATCTTTGTGGTGATGGTGATGTAAGGGTTGTCTAAGGGTCTAAGTCGGAGATGCTGCGACGGAGTAAGGTGTTTCTATTGAGCGAGCCGCAGAAAAGCACATATAACGTCCAAAGGAAGAAGGCAAAGGAAAAAAAGTAGTAGTAAAATTGTCTATTCACATGCGACGAGAGACAAAGTGGTTTGAGCTGTCCACGGAGCCTCGGGCTGGATGTGAACCCGTCATAACCTCAATGTGGATCTGTCAACAAGGGAGTTCTTGGATGGGTAGTGGAGTGGGGTTACATCCAGGAACAAGCCACATTACATTTGTATACTAGTACGTACTACTGAGGTCGCGCCACACGAGGCTGAACCTTTGACTGGACGACGATCCTGCGACAAGGCAGCCTGCACTCGCGGCGAAAACAGCTACAAGTTGACGGCTCGATAAACTGCCAACTTTCACAACGCTTGATCCTCCCTAACCTAGCGCCGCGAACCGAGTCATTGCTTTGAAATGGCCGCGGACGACGAAGATAATCGCTCGCAGAAGCGCAGCCACTCCGAGTCTCGCGATGATGCTTCAGGTACGTCCTTCTTGTCGTGTTCCATCAGCCATGCTAACAAGCTCTTAGACGGCTCTTCCGACGATGATATGGGCCCCCAGTTGCCCTCCGAAGCACCAAAGAAGAAGCGACGAGTTCTGCCTCACGAAAAACTCTATGTCGCCGCCCTGCCCAAGGCTCCTCGATACTCCAAGTCCCTGATGCACAAGGAGCAAGTCCTCTTTGCGACATGGACTCCCCTGACCGAATTCCTCATCACTTCCTCTGTCGATGGAGCTGTCAAGTTCTGGAAGAAGATTGCTCAAGGCATTGAGTTCGTCAAGGAGTTCAAGGCGCACAATGGCGAGATCACATCGGTTTCTGTGAGCAAGGACGGACGGAGTTTTGCAACTGCTGGCACGGACGAGACGGTCAAGATCTTTGATGTCATCACCTTTGATCTATTATCAATGATCTCTCTCAGCTACACGCCTAACTGCGTCTGCTGGGTTCACACCAAAGGCGCCTCCCTACCACTACTGGCGGTCTCGGAACAGGCGAAGCCGTTGATACACATCTACGACGGAAGAGGAGAGAAAGAAGAGGCTATCCACACGATCAAGGGCTTGCACCGGAAACCTGTTCAACTGATGGTCTTTAATGAGGCGTACGACTGTGTCGTGTCCGCAGACGAGGGTGGAATGCTAGAATACTGGCGACCGAACGGCAACTATGAAAAGCCGGAAGGGGTGTTCGAGTACAAGAGCTCGACCAACCTATTTGACTTCAAAAAGGCCAAATCGGTACCTTCATGTCTCTCCATCTCCCTCAATGGCAGATATCTCGCGACGTTGTCCCTGCCGGACCGCAAGATTCGCATTTTTGACTTTGCAACGGCCAAACTGCATCGCGAATACGACGAATCCCTCCAGGCTATCGAAGAGATGCACCGCGCAGGATCCGGGGCTGCAAAGGTGGACAATGTTGAGTTTGGACGGAGGACTGCCCATGAGAGGGAGGTGGAGTCGCAGACACTCAAGTACAAATCCAATGTTATCTTTGACGAGTCAGGGAACTTCATCATCTATGGCTCCATGCTGGGGATCAAGGTCCTCAACACATACACGAACCAGGTGGTCAAGGTTTATGGCAAGGATGAGAACTTCCGTGCCGTCAACCTTGCCATTTACCAGGGACAGCCTCAGAAGAAGGGAGTGACGACGGTGGAGATGGGTGCTTCCAGCAACCCGCTCCTTCAGGAGTCTGAGAACCGTGATCCGATCTTGGTGGCAACCGGTGTCGGCAAAGTTCGGTTCTACATGTTCTCAAACGATGAGGACATCTCCAAATCAACGCGAGATGTTCAAAACGAGCGGCCAACGATGCTGGGCCACAAGAAGGACTCGCAGACAAAGAAAGCCGAGACTGGTACTGGAGCGATTCTTCACACCACTTATGGAGACATCCACATCCGCCTCTTCCCTGACGCAGCGCCAAAGACGGTTGAGAACTTTGTCACACATTCCAAGAATGGCTACTACAACAACACCGTCTTCCACCGTGTCATTCGCAAGTTCATGATCCAGGGCGGAGACCCGCTGGGTGACGGTACTGGAGGTGAGAGTATCTGGGGGCGAGAGTTTGAGGATGAGTTTAGCAGCTTGAAGCATGACAGGCCGTATACGGTGAGCATGGCCAATGCAGGGCCCAACACAAACGCCAGTCAGTTCTTTATCACGACAGAGAAGACGGTAAGTCTTTCGCCGCATATTCTTTTATCATTACCAGAGGATTGATTGGTCGCTGACTCGACTCATAGCCTTGGCTGGATGGCAAGCACACAATCTTTGGACGTGCGACACAGGGATTTGATGTTATTCACAAGATTGAGAACGTGCGGACGCACAAGGAAAAGCCGGAGGAGGATATCAAGATGCTCAACATCGACATTATATAGAAATACCACGCAAGGCACCGATGCCTAATGAGCAAGAAGACTTGTGAAGCTTTACTGTGTAGACCCTTTAACGAAGTGTTGAGGAGATGGCTCTACCCAGGGATCCATCCATTGACACCAAAGCAAGGGGTTATAGTTGCTGAAAACATTCCACGTGACATCGAACTCCGCTACAGTGATTGCTCAACAATCATCATCTTCCGTAGTATAGTGGTCAGTATGCAAGCTTGTCACGCTTGAGACCCGGGTTCAATTCCCGGCGGGAGAGTCCAGCCACCTGCGATACGCAGGATTTCCTTTTTACTGTTTCCATTCAGCAGAACATCCTTTTTGTTCCTCATCGAGGCTTGTAACTTGAGAGCTTTCCAAAGAGGCCTCTCTGTCTTCCTCCGGCATGTACCCCGCCCTATATTCACATGACATCCCGCGTACCTAGAAGAAACCTTAAATCCTTCTTTAATGCTTGATCCCTCTGCCGTGACCGGTCCGGAGGGGGATCCCAACTGATGGGATAATATCTACACGTGCAACAAGCGGTGATGCTCGCCCCTTCTTAGCATAGGAGAATAACGACTATAAATTCGAGATGGAGAGAAAACGCAACCGACCAATGAAAGTAAGGCGTTCAGAGGCGTGCTCAAAGGGCGCGAAAGTATGAGGGGAAATCAATGTTAGAACCTGTCAAAGATCTCAGCCCTTTGCAAGACATAATGGACATGGACTATGTCGACAGAGAAGGGGAAGTAAAGAAAAGCTCCGTCGATACACCGAGAATCGGGCAATCCAATCCCCTAGCGCAAGAAGCGCGAAAAAGGTGGCGAAGAGGCGCGAGGTCTACTCCGTAGCCTCTTCATTCTTGGCCCTTTTCAACTTGGGATAGATGGAGGTGACTTGAGCTATCCGGCATGGATGAAATGAGTGGGTGTGCGAAGGGCTAGAAAGAAGGTACTTGATCTGCTGCTGGTTTTGCACAGGCAAACGATGTACATCTTGGCTGGAAGGCTGCTAAAACCGGCCGGGGATGGCGGGGACGCTGGCGGCTCCTCCAATGACTGGTGGGCAGTTCGCAACCATGGAGTGACTTTGCCGGCGCAAAGGGTCGGGTCAGGGTACAGAAACCATATATATTTTTTCTCGAGCTTCTTCCTTTGATCCTCATACTTCGATCCTCATACTTACTTTCGCCTCTCTCCTGCAATTCCTTCTTAGACATTGGATTTATCCTCCTCTGCGACCGAACATTGGCTTGCATCACCTCCACCCCGCCAAAGCAACCGTCACAATGTCTTCTGTAAGTCTACCTCCCGCTTCAAGCTCCCCGCTCTCTTGGCTTCTTTGGTGGGGTGACTCATGAGCAGCGCAGTTCTACATCGAGAACAAAAACGTCGGCAACCAAGCCGAATCCGAGGATTGGAGAAGTAAGCATCTGCCATTACATTACATTACATCGCTTCCATTCGCCGCTGCGACCTCTTGCTCCTCCGGCGCATGTGATAGCGTCCTCGACCCTGTGGCGCTGACCGGCTCCTAGTTCGCGGCTACAACCCTCTGACTCCCCCCGATCTCCTCCAGCACGAGATTTCCCAGACTCCAGAGTCCAAGAAGACGGTGCTGCAAGGCCGTAATGAGACTGTCGCCGTCGTAAATGGCACCGACGAGAAGCAGCGATTGCTTGTCGTCATTGGTCCCTGCTCCATCCACGACCCCGAAGCTGCGCTCGCCTACTGCGATCTTCTTGTGAAGGAGAAGGAGAAGCACAAGGATGAGCTCCTCATCGTCATGCGATCTTACCTCGAGAAGCCTCGTACAACTGTCGGCTGGAAGGGCCTGATCAACGATCCCGACATCGACGGTAGCTTCAAGATCAACAAGGGCCTGCGAGTCTCCCGACAACTCTTCGTTGACCTCACCTCCAAGGGCATGCCCATTGCCAGCGAGATGCTGGATACCATCTCCCCTCAGTTCCTCGCCGATTTGCTCTCAGTTGGCGCCATTGGCGCCCGCACGACAGAGAGCCAGCTTCACCGTGAGCTTGCCAGCGGTCTGAGCTACCCCGTCGGCTTCAAGAACGGTACTGATGGTTCTCTGGGCGTTGCCATTGACGCCATTGGTGCGGCTCAGCACCCTCATCACTTCCTTTCCGTCACCAAGCCCGGTGTTGTCGCCATTGTTGGCACCGAGGGCAACAATGACTGCTTCGTCATCCTGCGAGGTGGCACCAAGGGCACCAACTACGATGCTGAGAGCATTGCCGCTGCTAAGGAGGCGTTGAAAAAGAAGGGTGTGCGACACCGACTTATGGTCGATTGCAGTCACGGCAACTCTCTCAAGGACCATAAGAACCAGCCCAAGGTGGCTGCCGAAATTGCTGGCCAGATTGCCAAGGGCGAGGATGCTATCATGGGCGTCATGATCGAGAGCAACATCAACGAGGGTAAGTGACTACGCTTCTACTTGTGGCCTGCATTTGGAATCCTAGCTAATATATACAAGGCACTCAGAAGGTTCCCGCCGAGGGCAAGTCCGGTCTCCAGTACGGCGTGAGCATCACTGATGCATGCATTAACTGGGAGGACACCATTTCAACGCTCGACACTCTCGCGCAGGCTGTGAAAGAGCGCCGCAAGCTTTCCGGCACCAATGGAGCCTGAGTTCAAGAGCTTGGTGGTTGCGGTGCGCCGAACTTGGTGATCAGAAGATGGTCTTGGTCGCACTGAACTGAATGTTTGAAATAAAAGATGCCCGGGATGGGACCGTATCTTGTCGCAATAGCTCGCGCATTTCGTTTCGAGGCCTGGAGTTTACTGGGTTGTTAGTTTCAAGGGATAGACAAAAGCATCAAACAAACGATGACTGAGCACGCATACAGAGAGATATGCGCTCCATTTTTGTCCGATCAAGAGGAAAAAGCAATGATGATTTTGTGCTGAGCATGTCTGACGTCTCTGTCTCTGTCTCTGTCTCGCTGGTTCTGATCTTGGCGCGAGCGACATCGCATACTGTCTAGCTAAAAGAGACGCACTGTATGGTTAATGCCTGTGATTGTGAGGTTACGCGCCAGGTCAAGGTCGACTGTTCACACTGTACCATCAGAGCTTCCAACTGGCGTTTTCTGAGCAAAGCCCAAATCAAATCCAACAGGCAGCTCCGTCATCTCGCCTTCTCGCCCGCTTACCTCCAAAAACTGCTCGCGGAGACTGATCAATCTCAATCACCATCCAACGACTTTTCCTCCCCACTACTCGCCATTCTCGCTCGTCTACGCCCCAAACATCGACGCTGAAGCCATCCCCAGCCTTTATCGACAAAGGAGACGCGGTTCGGCGTCTGGCACGGCACGACTATGGCACGCGATTATTCACCCCCCGAATCGCCACTCTCCTCTATGGACGAGTCAGAGCCTTATGAGGAGGATGGCCACGAGTACGACGAGTCGACTTTGCGACCTTCCAAGCGACAGCGGCTCGATGCCGGTTCAACAACATCATCTGCCGTTGTCCCAGACGCCGAGCCCGAAGCTGTACCAGAACCCGACACCCTTGAGGGCATGTCTGACGTCTCGTCTGACACGTCGGGCGACATACCCAGCTCTCCGATCAATGCGCGTCTTGATGAGGAAGACTTCCAGGACCAAGTAACCGTTTGCGACTGGGACGGCTGCCCTGCGGGTGATCAGGGCAACATGGACAAGCTGGTCGAACACATCCACAACTCGCATATTGAGAATCGACAGAAGAAATATACGTGCGAATGGAGGAGTTGCAACAGGAAGGGCCTCCCCCATGCAAGTGGCTACGCCCTCAAGGCGCACATGCGCAGCCACACTAGGGAGAAGCCTTTCTACTGCTACCTACCAGGTAAGGTGCACTCTCACTTATGCAACGGGCATCCAGAACTAAATGCATTGCAGAGTGCGATAGATCCTTCACTCGGTCTGATGCATTGGCGAAGCATATGCGAACAGTTCACGAGACAGAAGCGCTCCGACCATCCGACCCTGTCCCCAAGTCGATGCAGTCCGGGCCTCAAGGCAAGGGAGGCAAGATCAAGATCATCATGAAGACCAACCAGCAATCGCAAGGTGCCCACGATGATATGGACGATACCGCTAATGGTGACGATGTCAACTCGGAGTACTTTACACCCTTGCCGGATGAGCTCTTCGCAAACGAAGAGCTTGCGTACCCCGTCGACAAGCTGTACCGGAAGTGCTACTGGGAAGTCAAATGGGCCGAGGAGGTTGGCGAATCTCTAAAGAAGGAGTGCAAGGAGTGGGAGGACATGTACTACAAGGAGTGGCTCGAGAAGGAGGTGCTCCTCTCCCAGGTGATCAAGAGCGAGGCCAACTGGCATGAGCGGCGACAGGCCATCCTCACAGGAACTGCTGACGTACACGTACCCGGCACCGTGGAGAGTGTGGAGAGCGTGGAGGGAGTCGAGGGTGTCGAGGGTGTCGAGGGAGAGAAGACGAACGGAGCAAAGATCAAGGATGAGGGCGCAGAATCCGCGAATGAGGAGACAAAGATGACCGAGGTCGCTGCATGACAAGGGCATTATGGCATTTTCCCGTCGGAGCACCGTAATTTTGGGAGCCTGCCACGCTCTTGATTCAGCGGCTTTGTATTATTACAATCTAAACGGAAAGGGAGTTGACGGAGTTGGCGAAGTGGGTTTTTGGGCGCTTCAAGCAGCGTAGGTAGGGTTCGTTAGATCCTCGGTATCGCACAATGAAATGATGATTCAATTCTACCCTATGCATAAGTGGCCAAGCAAACTATTCACAGAGCCTTCTTCTTGGCCCGGTACGACTGCGAGTTCTTGAAGGGAAACCCGCTCGTGCTCTGGTCAAACTTGTGGTAGCGGCTCGTCATGGCCTTGTCGCCCGCAAACATGACGCAGTAGAGTCCAAAGGTCGCAAAGATGGCGCTGCCCAGGCAACCCAGCAGGTAGCCCGTCTCACTGGTCCAGGAGTAGCGACCGTAGCAGTAGAAGGCGCTCGAGGTGTGGTGCAGCGTAGAGACGAGGACAGCGGCCGACGCGTAGGGGGAGGGAGTGCTCTCAGAGGCTGTGTCTTTGGCAGAGTTAGCAGAGGGTCGGTTGACGCGACAGCGGATTACAGTACCGTTTGCAGAGGTTTCAAGAGGGAGGACGCCAGAGAGTACGACAGCAACAAGACCAAGGGCGAGGAGAGCAAAGCCCAGTGAGCGAGCAAAGTATGTCTCGAGGGCTAGACACAAACATGTCAGATAAGTAAGTGGACAATGGGCATGGCATGGCATTGCAGAGAATCTCACGAGTAGAGACCTCGCCTTCGGATCGGAGAAGGGAGCTGATAAAGGATGGCCAGAGTATAAGCGGGAAAGCCTGTGTGCTTAGCCAGGCGAGGTTCCCGTAGCTGTAGGAAGCGATGGCCTGGTGATGCATGTCAGTTCAGTTGGATATCGACGCGGAGGAGGCAGTGATAACGTACGCTCATGTTTGTGATTGGATTGTTCGAGGTATTGAAAGATTGTTGATTGAAGCTGCAAGGTATGTACCCAAGGTAGATATAGCACATTAATTAGAAGCTTGACAGCTCAAGATCCGTGTTTATCGTCAACATCACGAGCCTGTGACATGGGTCCTCCCTTCGTCGACGTCACCCCGCTCATCCGGCAGCCGCCCACTACAGTAACTACCTAGGTAGGCTTGCTCTCGCCACTAAAAAAGAGCCGCCCTTTTAGGGGCCGATCTCGCATCTCCCATTCCGCGGAGAGGGCAAAAAAAACCATTGCAAATCCTCACGTTTTAATTGCCTATCGCATAACAACGGAGCACGGACTAAATTCGCCGTGCAGCCCGCGTCGGGACTTCCGAAGAGTTACTAAAAACGCCCTTGTGTAAGCCGGTCGTCCTCAGGTCCTTGACTCACGAATTATTTCTTCGCTTGTTTATTCTTTCGTATTGTCTGCCATCTTTTGAAAGATATCGGTCTGAACTATTCGTAAACGTTTGCAGAGGTTTATTTGTCAGCCGCCTTGCGCCGGTGGTTCCAGGAAAAAATTCCAAGCAGGGCAACTCTCATTCTTCGGCGCATCCGCCACTCAACTACGATACGATACGATACGGAACAAACTCCTGATACTACGACACCGTTACTCCCCCCTCTCTACATCGCGACGCGATAAACCGGCGCGATGAGTGCCATTCTCTCAGCTGACGATCTCAACGACTTCATCTCCCCCGGAGTTGCCTGCATC
>JAAVUK010001305.1:0-12762 GCA_014899095.1 Fusarium buxicola | reverse complement strand
CTCCTAAGCCAGGACTTTCAAATGACCCTTGCCATGGTCAGCGTCATAGAGGATCACTTTACGCGCCTAGCTTGAGCGCGTCTCTTTCCGAATTTCCTTATCACTTGTGAATATCCTGCGAAATCCTGTGGGCAATTAAATGAAGTTGGTAGTGAAGGTGGTGATGTGACTGCGGGCGCCGATGAAGTTATAGTCAACTACCAGCCGGACAGCTGAGAGAGCGGCAGATGGAAGCAATTTCCGGGAAGAACAGGGTCCTGCGCTGATAACACAAGAGCTGAAGGGGCTCTTATTCAAGGTGGAAGGTCGACGACAAAGCACGGGATGATGAGACAACAAATGATGCCTTGCTAGCCAGTCGGTGTGCCCGTGTCTGTATTCAGGCCGTCTTGTTGGGTCATCAGGCAGTGCTTGTTGGTCAGCAGACATCTGACAACTGTCTTTGAACCTTGGGGCTGAATGAGCTGGCATGGGACGTTGAGGAGGAATCCATGTGCATGTAAATATTCAATAGGCGACTGATATCAAGAAATTCCAAGATAAATCGACGAAAACAGAATACGGCGTGCGTGAACAAGCAAGGGACTTGTGATGTTGTGTCTGTGAAACTGGCCCTCGGTTGGCCTGAGCACGGAGGCTTCAATCCGGAACCCGCAGCTCAGTTGTTTGCCAACAGGAATTTGCCTTGAAGTTCCTTATTTAGATCCTAACAGGCCGTAGAGAGGCTTTGCTGCAATTTTCCTGGCATCCCCTGAAAGCCCGTCTGCGTTGAATCAGTCATACTTGCTCGCTTCACTTGAGATGTGCAGCCCCTCCAGGGGGCAACCTGAATCAGGCTGGCATAATTCAGCATTTCCCCTCGGATTGCGCAAATGAGCGACTGCAACGTGGGAACCAGGCTGGAGCTTGGGTCATAATTGCGAACCATATCAGCCCAGGCGCCCTCGGCCAACAAGAGACTCAGAGTTAGTTCGTATGGATTCAGTGGCCGAGACGTCAAGGGGGCGCGGCGCGGGGATGGGAGCCCACTTCAGATAGCAGGCAAGCATCAGGTGGTCATCATCTGGCATTATCCTGATGTCTTGCAAGTGGCTGCTAGTTGTGTAATAACCATTCTATGCCATTTGGAAGTTAGTTTGGTTTGATAGCGACCCATCCTTCTCTTTGGTTCACCCATTTATCCATGATCCATTCATCGCTATCGCTGCCATCCGGTGTCGGTCCGACCTTTACTCACACGGGCACTTGGCTCTTTGTTTTGTCGGTTGAGATGTGAGTAAAGCCTTTCTGACTTTAGCCCTGTATGCGCTGATATAGAAGGCTGGTAAACAGGAAAGCTTTTGACTCCGCGAGATGCATATTTGGGGCAGGGGATGGGTGTCGAAGCATTGGATCCAAATCGAGGGTGTCTCGGCAGTGGGGTGTACAGTGCGACGACCCCGGTACCTAAGACGCCCAATTACCTACGACTCCCACTTATTAGACCCTGAAACTATATCGGCTCAAGGTACTGGAGATACAGTATATGCCCTCAACTCCAGCCATGTTTCTTTGTTCCAGCCCAGCAAAAATAACGAGATATGCTCTCTTGAACGCACCTTGCTTCTCCAGCCACTTAATTCAGGTGTGCAACGAGAAAGGACTCTAAACTCTAGCCCTCTCGCTGGACATCTAGGTGTTCAAGACGCGGGCAAGGCCCACTACCAACGGTCTCACCCCGCCGAGCTCCGATAAGCGGCTTATCGCTGCCTGCGGGCTGTCACCTGTCTGCCTGATACAGCAGCGACCTCACTCTCTTGCCCCACCTCGCATTCACCTTCCGGACTTCCCAGCACCTCGCGAGCCACCTTCCGCTCGTCCAACTCTTTCATTCATCTGTCTTGCGCCTCGCCCTCTTTACTTTCTCCCTTCTTCTTCTTCTTCTCATCAACTTTTGCTCTTCCTCTTACCACCTGGAGCATCGCGTTCGACTTCATTCTCCCATAAAGTCTCCCCTGCATCTCATCGCTGCGCCGGCCCCGCTGACGTCGATTGCCGTGCGTCTAGGCGGGTGTAGGTGAGACGCCGTGCACTGCTATACACCCCCTCACCTATTCCAGCACCTCGACCAAGCAGTTCTTGTTCAAAGTTCATCTTGTGCACGCAGACTCGCCAAAATGGCAGTACCTCAGTATCGCGATGAAGGTGAGCCTAAACCCTAAGACCCAAGATGGAAATGCAGCGTGGAGCTGCAATGCATCCCGTTGCGACCATCGCCAGCTAACTCCTCGCAGTCCTAGTCACGCTCTCGAGCATTGATCCTCCCTCTGATTTCGCCTTTCCTGATCGTCGCTTTTTCCTCACCAAGGAGAAACCCGTCATGGACATCGGACGTACAAGCAAAAGAAATGCTTCTTACGAGGCTGCTAGGAACAATGCATGGTTTGACTCGGCAGTAATGTCTCGCAACCATGCGCAGTTCAGGCTCGATGTTGATAATCAGGTAAGGTTTTTATTATTGATCCCCTTCCGTGTTTCCTGTAGCTGATCTGTCCCTTCAGAAAGTTTATATCAAGGACACCGGGTCTCTTCACGGCACTTTCAAGAATGAACAGCGTATGCTTCGAAACGATCCTTCCCTCTTGACCAACGGCGACCGACTGAAATTCGGCATTCCCATCGACAGAGGCATGGAACGATATCCCCCTTGTGCTCTTGAGGCCCGCCTCAAATTTGGGACCGCTCAGTAAGCATTCCCTGTTTCCTCTTTGACTTCTGGCAGCTAATCAGCCTATTAGTCCCGACGACCGCCCTAAGGTTTTCCGTGTCCCTGACGACACCGATGTAGAAGACTCGAGCAGCGAGGATGATCAGCAAGTCCGCAACAGCTACGAAGTGTTGCGCACCATGAAGATCCGCCCCGCCGTATTCCCTTCCTCATCTCCTGGCCGGTCCCCCATCGATTTGACCAACGATCAATATCCACTGTCAAGCGTGAGAGATGATGTGGTCCACACGGTAGATGCCATCGCCCCATTTTCTTCGAATGCAAAGCCTCTACCAGATATGACGGACATTGGCGCCATCTCTACGTCTCGCATCGAATCCGATGCCTCCAATGAAGATGTTTCCGTCTCGCCTGATGGTGGGTGGTCATTCTCAGACCTGGAGGAGGAAGACGAAATCAACTTGTCGCAATCTACCGACATGGATACGGAAAGCTCACCTGGAGATGAGTCTGAGGTTCAGAGTATTAATGACGCACCTTCGCCCGTCGCAGACAACTACGAAGACGGGGAGTCAGTCGACATGAACGAGGAGGTTTTTGAAGAGAATGATGACTTTGAGGATGTCGACTGTAAGTAGGACCAACAAGACGCTTCCCCAACTAGCGCTGACTCTTTCTCAGATAACTCTCATTTCCTGGATCACCCAACTAGCCTGATGGATGAGGATCTTCTGGGTGAGCTTCCTACGGTCGACGATGCCCCCGTAAGCCCGTCTGTGACTGCAATCGCCGCCATCTCCAATGAGTCTAAGGTCGAGTCCATCGAAACTTCGGCGCCAGGACTGTCACAGCAATCGGACTGCGGCAAAAGCAACTCTCAAATGGGCGCTGTCGGCTACTTGTTGACTTCGGAACTCCCGCCCCTTGGTCCATCAAACATGGCTCAGCCCCTGAGACTGCCTTCAATCTCAGAAGCTATGACTTTCGGCCGATACACGCCAGGCCAGAACCCAGTTATGACTGCAGCCGAGATGATGGGTCAGAAGACAGGAAAGCACGAATTCTTTGCTGCTAGGGCAGAGAACAAGGCCAATGTTATGGTCTGCAGCCCGCAGCCCCACCCCGATGAACCACAGCAGACTCAGGTAGAGTCATCGGATCACCAGAGGGTTCGCAACTTCGCGATTGATGGTCCCGAACCGACCACTTCGCCTGCTGTTGACGAACATTCCTTCAAGCAGACTGAAGAAGCGCCCCGAGAGCCCACTGCTCGAGGCGTTCGACTGGCTGATTCTGCCCTGGCAACATCCGGTGCCGATTTCCTAAACACACCTCCTCAAGAACCCGAAGCCGAAGCGCCTCATCCCGACGCAGACCTTGCTCTTGACGAATCGTCTGCTTACCAATATGAACTGAGCAAGAAGGCCGCTAAAGGTGAAAAGGGAAAGACACAGACGACCGAGCAGCCACTGGAGCCTACCCAGAAGAACGGCATGGAAATCAGCGAGACGGTCGAGTCCTCCGGCGATGTAACTGAGGTGCCTCATAATGATGAACATCTTGAGCCTGGGTCAACTGACAATGTGGCTCGCGACTTACTCAAGACGCCTCGGCTAGCGAAGAGAAAAGCCGGAGACATTTCTGAGCTTACGCGCGAGGAAGAGCACATCGAGTCTCATCCCACCCGCCTGGGCCGTCGAAGAGTAGGTCGCCGTACCTCACGGAAGGCACGCATTGCCGAAACCACTCCCCTTGCAACATCGACGGTCGTGACACCTCCACCAAGCAAACGTCTTCGCCGTGTTGCTGAGGTCGTCGGTTATGCAGCTCTGGGCGGTGTTGCTGTCATGTCTGCGCTCATTGCCACAGCTCCCACGTTGTAGAGGCCCACCGTCATTCAACAGATTGACTCTATTCTTTCAAGGGCGCTAAAGGGGAACGCACCGACGAACCAGGCCGCCCACGAGCCTGTCTTTAGCCATGATCTGGTACTGGCGTTAACAGGAATTTGGAATTTGATGTTATGGAATGGACTCGCAGGATGGATGGACGGCTACTTCTATGCTAACGTTTACTTTTGATGCGCGCACACTATACCGATGAAAATGCCTATGGGTCCACTTCATCTACTTTTTGGGCAATCTTTGCCTAGTTCTCACTTGAACGATGAATGGGGGAATGGCTCGATGGATGATATTCTTGTCAAGTTGGTATCACAGGAATTGATGATTTTGTACACCGACACCACTTTATTAGCACTTTCTTCTCGTGAATGTTCGACACTGCGTCTTTATCCCAATACAAGACGAATATCACCGTAGGCATACCAACCTTCCATCAATCACATCATCACAGTACTAAAGACCTAGTTACTGGCCTAAGGGCGGACCGCTCCCTACACCAAACGCCAAACCAATTTTCGCTCAACAAGCAAGCTTCCCACGGATATCCCAAGCCTCCTTTAGCACCATCGCATCATCAGGGCATGTCCGTTATTGTACGTTCCCCGTCATCAAGCTCTCTAGCTCCCACGGGCTTAGTGTACTCCTGCGTCGTGATGCCGTCTTGCTCGTTCGTCGGTCACGCCGCCTCTTCTCGGGCTTCAGCTGGTCTTCGGCCCCCGCCGGATCTCGCTTTACGGGATCCACGTCATCGGGCTTGTGTCTCTTGGCTTCCGGTTCTTGTACTGGTGGCTCGACGACTTGAGGTTCTGGCTGGGACGGGGTAATCGTGGGTTTCTTGACGCCGCGGGTGCCACGAACGGCACGAAGCTTTGCTCTCACGCGTGCAGCGTCGGCCTCGCGTTCAGAAGCGGCCAGTTTGGCGGCTATAGTAGCCATGGTGAGCGGGCTCTGTTGAGGGGCCGGGTCTGCGTTCCGGGGGAGGGGGAGACGTGAGGCGTTGCGACGTGGAGATCGGCTGGGAGAGGATGGAGCAGCTCCGGACTGAGAGTCGGATTGGTCGTCGCTGCGTCGAGGACTCTCGCGACGGGGAGTTGATGCCCTTGTCTCGCTCACGCGAGGTGCGGGCTCTTCTGGTGACTTGACTAGGAGGACTTCATCGAGAGAAGACGAAGAGGAGACACGGTCGCGGCGGTCCTGGTTGAATCTCATAGGAAGCGGGTCGACCTCAGCGGCAAGATCCCACGTATCCTCCTCGACTATTGTGGTAAAGTCTCCCTTTCTGGAGGGCTTGCTGAGACGCTGAGATCCTCGGTTCCCTGCTGATGCGGAATCTCGTAGAGGGCTCAGCTGGGGAGGCTCTGGAAGAGGCGAAGAATCAAGATGCCGCTCGAAAATGGGCACTGCTGTAGATTGCTGGAGGATCTGGACATTCGGCTCTTCAACATCATATTCGTCCACGGGTATGTGGTCATCAAAGTCGGATTCAGCTTCGCTTTCGTGATCGTGGTCATAGTCGTCGACAGTCTGCATCCGGGGAGAACGGTGCGTGGAGGGACACGGCGAGTCCATAACATGCATGTCGTCGTCCTCGGGCTCTTCAGCCACGGCCGACAGTCTTAGCCCAATTGCTTGCCTGGTCTCTTCCACGTCTCTCACGCGCACAGGGCTCAGACGTAGTCCCATCTGGAGCTCCTCGTCGCAGATTGGCCTTCCATTGGCAGCCATGCGCTTGCGCCAACCGTCAATGAGGTGAACGGCCTCGGTCCAGCGACTCTCCATCTTCACCCAGCCTTCCTTGAGACGGCTGATTTCCTCCTCGCGGACCATAACCTCCTCGATTGGCACGAAAGAGGGGTTCGTCAAGATGGTCCGCATGTGAGCGAGCACAGAGTCCAGCTCTGCAGCCATCTCCTCCCATCCATGTTGTTTGATGACAAGGCTATCGTCGTTTTCGTTGTTCCAGCCGCTCATCTGGCGCAGCTGCTGTATAGTCCTCCGCATTACAGTTAGGATGGCCTCGTTCTCCTCACTAAGGTTCTGGGCCAGATCTGCCAGGAAGGCGTTGGTCTCGTTGCGCAGATCATAATCATCTGCTGTTGTGCTTATGCCTCGTACCGGCGACGGCTTGTCCTCGCCAATGTCGCCTGTGACCGTGATAGAGGTCACGCCTGGGTTGCTTCTGGATCCTCGCGCGCGACCAGCTTCGCCCAGTTGTTTCTTGAGGGTATCGATTTGGCGATCGCGGCGGCGCACGTCGGTTGCGCAAGCAGTGCGCGCCTGAGCGACCAATCCTTTGGTGCGGGCGACTTCATCTTTCAATCCCCGGATGGCAGCGTCAGCCGACTTCATCTGCGTCTTGAGCGCGGTTTCGGACGCTTCCGCGATGTCAAGCTTCCTCTTCGCCTCGGTGTGTTTCTCTGTTAGTCGCGTAATGTCGTTGGTGTGCTTCAGGTTCTCGGCGCGAAGGGTTCGCATGGTTGCTGAGAGTGATTCGCGATGCTCGGCGTCGCGCTGCGTTGGTCAGTGGGAGTCGCAGGCAAGGAAGAGAAGAGAGATGGCATACATCGCGTCGTAGGATCAGATCGTTGAGGACGCTGACAATCCGTCCAATTGTACCCGCGGCCTCGTCATCCACCATGGCGGTGCCGGCGAAATCAATCGTCTGCCCATCGCGCAAGAGGCCTCTCGAGAGGAGCTGGTTGTTGATGTACAGCGATGCTGTGCGAAGGTTTTCGGTGTCGATCATACTGGAAAGAACTGGATGGCGACTGAAGCTTCGATACTCATATCCTCATCCCTTTTTCCTTTCAAAAACTCATCCAACGTGGTGTGGTGGGCTGCGCAGCGCATATACAAAGCCGAGCTTGCTTGCTAGGTTGTTTGGGCTGGTTGCTATGTGGGGGAAAGTAAACAATGCCTCATCCAATGGGATGACTAAGAAGTGAGGCGGCCGCAGGGCCCGGACCACAAACGTGGCCGGGATCTCTTGACAAGACAAGTCTCGACAGCTGGCACTGCAGAAGAGAATGGTTGTCTATTTGCTCTTCCGAGCTGCAAAGCCTTGAAAATTGGCGATTGAGGTATTTTTCCACGGCCGTCGCCTGGGTCGACAGGTCCACTCGTCCGACTAGAGAGCCCTGTTGGACAACAACCTCTGGTCAGATCATCGCATGTCTCCACGATGTTTCTACGGCAAAAGTCTGTATATGGACAGATACAACATATGTATGCATCTGTGGATGAGCGGAACGGTCAAGCTACAGAGGCGGTCAACATGTCAAAACAACTGCGCAGCAGGGTGGCTTGTCATGCCTGCTCATGATGCCGTTGTTTACACATGATCAAGGGCTCGAATGGAAGGGCTCAAGATCTGCTGTTCACGAGATACTAAAAAAGGAATTAAATGAAAGTGTAGGATAGGGCCTAGGAACTCCAAGGCCGCACAGATCTTTCTTTTGTCTATGCCTACCTATCCTATCGCCGAGATGAAGCGCTCCTCCTCTGGCCCACGAGGGTCCGTTCAGCCTCACCATTAGCCCCAAGGTTAGAGGAGTTCAAAGGCCCGAATTGTGCCATAATGACCAGGCTACCATCCTCAGACACTGCCGAGGCCTCCTGGTCCTCCAGCGTTGAAACCCTCATACTGACCACCGATCTCTGAAGACCCAGTGCCGTTTGAGCGATTCTGCCCCAAGTCCAGACCAGTACTGGTGCATCTCAGCCATGCTGTTGAGCACTCAGCCATGCTGTTGAGCACACCCATTCTCGCCCAAACTGAATGAATGTATGGCTGGTGCGTCGTCATGCAGATATATTCGAACCAAGTCCTCACTTATACCTGGTTCGTGTGTTCGGTACTCGACATATTCGAGTCCAGCAGGTTTCCCGGTAAAACCAACAGTCTGGTCTAAATCCTTGTCAGCACCAATCAAAGACGGAGGATTCAACACTGAACAGAATGACTTTGGAGATTTCAGACAAATTTGAGAAGATTGTGTTAACGCGGTTGTTTTCGGCACCCAGAGGGAAACCCAAGTTGCCTTGGGCACCCATCATGCTTCGATGGCCCCGCGACGTCATCATGCAAGAAACAAATATAAAAAAACACCAGTTTGACTTACATTTTTCGCTCTCAAGTCGAGTGACTTCATGTTTCTGGCCGGAATTTGCCACGCTTCTCGCGCATCGCATTGACCTTCCTCTTGTCCTCCTGGAACCTCCTCAACAGAGCCATCTGATCGGCCTTGCGCCGCTCCCTCATCTGGAAGCGGTAGAAGTCCTTCAGCTCGGATTTCTTCTTGGTGTCCCTCTCAATCATCCGGCGCTTCGCCTCCTCGGCCTCATTCTTGCTGGCTGGAGCAGCTCGTCCACCACGAGTCACCGTCACAAAGCCATCCTCGTCTGGCTCGTTGCGGAGACGCTTGGCCAGCTCCACAGCCTCCTTCTCCCTGCGGTTGAAGGCGTTGAAGAACGCATGCACGACCTTCTGGGTGGTTGGCTTGTCGACGCGGGAAGCCTGCAGATGCCCAGCTATCCACGAAGAGCCGAGGGCTGGCACCTCACCAGAGAGACTGCTGCCCCACGTCGGATACTTTTTCGACCTTTGTAACTTTGTGATGGCCTTGAGCACCAGCTGTACGCTCTTGTCGTCTGCCAGCAGGACAATGGCGGTGCTGCTGCTTCGTTGTACTCGTCGTGACCAAATCTGGGGCAACTGTGCCGCTTCCTCCTCTCGTTCTCGCTCCTCTGCCTCCACATCCCCGCGCTTCCTCTTCCGTGCAAGGTCTGTGAGTTTCGTGGCTTGTGCAGGATCAATGGGGAGCCACGTCCGGTTCTCATCATCGAAGGCGATACTCTCAAATCGCCCGGCCCCCACAAGGTCGGCGAATACAGCGCGGAAATGAGGTTCGGTGCTATCTGCGGGGATGTTCTTCAAGAACAAACTTCGCGAATCGTTCGCGGTTGGGATCTTGGGCGCATTTCGTCGCACGCGAACCTCGTGGATGGCGGTGTCTGGATAGGATGGTGTCGCGGGGATCTTAATGGGGAGGATCGAGAACTGATCTGCAGTCTCCTCGATTGGGGCCATTATTAGTTAGCCGTAGAGTGGCCGTATTCAAGTGTTGGAGTGGAGGAGTGCGGTCGTGACGTTGAGCAAAGGTTGCGAAAAAAAAGTCTTGCCCACCTAGGTAGTTGATACACACTGTGCTATCGGTGCTGTATTTGCACTATGCACTTACACGAGCATTCCACCACCAAACCATCCCGTCTTGACAGAAATAAAACATATCAATACTCCCTCAACAAGACAAGTCCCTGCGCAAATCCTCTTTTAAATCCGTCATCCCTTCGTAACACACCTTGCAAGCATCATAACGCCAAGATTCCAACCGGCAAACCGTCCCAAGCACCCTTCACCATGGCACCAACACACCATCGCTCTCAATCACCTGCCTCGGCCGCTGCGGCATAGAGGCCACCCACATGTTGAGCCGCTCCAGCTCAAATACCTGGCAACCCGTTCCTTGTTATCGTGAGCTATATCATGCCGTGTTCATGCCGTTCACATCGTGACCCCGCTCACCCACAGCTGTTGCGCCAAGAGTGAGGGTGGTGTGGTACCTACGTGCGGCGGAAGCATGTTAAGGGACCGCAGGGGTTAAGCGCCGCCAGTTCACCAGGTTCCAGTATCTCTGGCGAAGTTTGCCATAGCTTTGAAGAACTCTCCCTCCACATCAGTGTGAAATGCCTTCTTGGGCGCATCAGTGTGTTCCATCTTCTCCTGGGTGTAATGCTTGGAGACGTGGCCGAGCTTGTTACAGCTGGCACAAAGCGGAATCTTGTTACCGACGACCTCTCCGGCATCCTCCAGGCGGTATGTGATCTCATCTTGGTCCTTGAGCTAATCTTTAAGCTCAGGAGGACGGTCTGGCTTTTTGATAAAGCGGTATAAGTGCCTGGTTTGAGTGCTTGATTTGGGTGCTTGGTGGTGACGCTTGGTAACGCTTGGTAACGCTTGATGACACTTGCTTGTGGTTGGTTTAGGCATTTGTTTTGAAGACTTTGCGATGCTGGGTTTGGGTGCTTAGTGACGCTTGTGGTTGCTTTAGGCAGTTGGTTGCATGGCGATGCTGGGTTTGGGTGTTTGGTTTGGGTGCTTGGCGGTAGTGCTGGGCGGCTGCGGCTTCCCACAGACAAAGCGTGCAGGTGCTCTGCAAGTCTGCTCATGGTGATCAGTTGCTCGTCAGGGAGCCTGGGAGGTCGAACAGTGTAGTCAAAAAAGGAGGAGCCTGAAGCTGGGGTGTTTTCGGCGAGATGTCTCTTGTTAAAGTCTCCTTGCGGTGATATGTTCACCAGGTTGGAGGAGAGGTAATCGAGCCAGGTCGGCCCGCCTTGGCGCTCTGATGGACGTGCGTGAATCAGTGATGATGAATAGGGTCTCAGGGTGTGTGTGCTTGATGCGAGGATAAGCCAGGGGCCCAGATAGGACAGAGGCAACGAGATCCTAGCGTGGTCGTCAAAAGTGTACGTGTCAGGGATGGCGACGGCCGCTGAGCGGTGTCCGGGGGCGGTGGTTAATGCGACTGAGTTCGAGATTGGTTCTCGTCCGGGCGGCTCTGCTGGTGATACTCTTTTCGATAGTTGTGGCCGGCCATGCTATGTTGAAGCGCAAGGTGCCGCAAACAGGTGAGTGTACTCCGTAGAAGCGAAGTTAATTGCTATAGTCCGTAGAATGGAAGGGATCCTTTTATCCCCTCAAACTCCTGTATGGAGGTCTCCCCTCGCACCTCCCTCATCGCTGGGTGGTGCTGGGTGGTGCTGGGTGGTGTTTGAAGACGCTTGCTTGTGGCTGGTTTATGTAGTCCAGTTGGTTTGGGTGTTTGATTCGGGTGTTTGGTTCGGGTGCTTAGTGATACAGCCCTCGGGGTCAGAAAGGACTGGACTGGTACACTGGCCACACGTCATGGCAGTTGGTCAGTCTCGAGAACAGGTAGGCTTTGAAGGCATCTCGTAGGCGCAGGCGACGAATCAGAGACAACACTTATATTCTGTTGTGGCGAATATACAGTCGGAAATGCGGAAGCTGCCTCTTCTGACCCCTGCGACCTGTATTGGATTTGAGTGTTTGGTGACGCTTGCTTGTGGTTGGTTTGGGTGGTAGTTTCGGGTGCTTGGCGATGCTGAGTTAGGTGCTTGGTGATGCAGGGAGATAGATCGATCGTCGTCCTGAGCTTCAAGGTTGGCGTAGTCATGGGCTCCTCTACAATCGCCATATCATTGTCGGCGTTCTGGTCATCACCCTCACTAACAACCACAGAAACAGTGCTTGTAGCGATGCGGCGTGGTTCTTGTGGGCTGGTAACAGCTTGAGGAGCTTCTTGATGCTCACCGGTTTCGTGGGCAGTTTGGATGTTTGCGGCGGTGGCTCGTGAATTGGCGCCGTTTTTGGTTCCTTTTCTTGGGGAGCCTCGTGGTGCTCACGGGTTCAGAGGTGGTTCGGGTGTTGGAGATAGTGGCATGAGTGCCAGTTCGCGGACCTCTATCTGCGTCTGGATCATGCTGATTTCTGCCGTAGGTTGACCTCCTCGCTTGAGCTACTGCTTCTTGCGGATGGTCGTTCGAGTATTTCAATGGGCGCTTTGTCATCTCCTGCCATCTTGTCTTTCCTCCCAGCCTTTGTTCAAAAGTGCATGATGAATCATGGCGATGCTTGACAATGTCTAGTTCGAGTGTTTAGTTTGAGTGCTCGAAGGTGCGTGGTGGCTGATGATGCTCAATGGTGCTTAGTTCGTGTGCTCAATGCTATCTCGTTTGGGTACTTGGTGGTGGCAGGTGGTCTCCTTGTCGGAAAGGTTTGTTTTGGATGACTACGGTAGGTGTTAGCTCTGATCAAGACATCTCACAGGCGGGTTTTGACTTGCATGCGATTGGTTCGTCCTCCAGGGACGCCGCTCTCTCTATTCAGTGCCGCGCCATACCAAAAGCGAGTTAAGTGAAGGTTCTTTGCTATCGCCGTTGCTACTGTTGCCGCTCTGGTAGATGTGTGCAAGGTAGGAGGTTATGCTTTTCGTTATCGGCGCGGTGCTCGAGGTACGAGGGGGAGGGTGAGTCGAGGGTCGAGATAAAGGTGGCGATGACAGAGAGGGACGG
>JAAVUK010001301.1:0-11760 GCA_014899095.1 Fusarium buxicola | reverse complement strand
ACCTCGTTGATGTCACAGCGAGAAGTGGTGATGGATCTGGAGATGGGTTTATAGGCATACGAGATGTGATTTATTTATCAAGACTTTGATGCTAGATATTTCAGGAGCAGACAGTGTTCGGAACATGACATTCCGTTTCCCGTGAAACAAAGAGGCAGATCAGGCTTGAGTTCTTGCCGTCATAGGTAAGTTGCGCAGATCTTGAGGTTGAGTCTATCTGAGAAGTAACAGTGAGTGACTCGTGGTACTTTCCTTACATCAGGGGTCAATTGAAAAAAGAGTTCGTGCATGAATAGTATGTATAAAACATTACTAACTACGGACGCATTGTTAGAGACGTATTGTCAAATCAATAATGGGTGAGTACGGATAAGTTAGTACAAGTTTGACAATTAAAACCGGGCAATGCAATGCAACTTGCTTTTCCCCTCCGTGACAGCGGGGTTTAACTTATCACCCAAACGTAATCCATCCAGGTCTCAACACCAAAAACCAAGGTTGGGGATATTTGACTCCTCCATCTTTTTCTGCCCCAGCCTTGCAAGACTACTAACAAGAATCGCAACGAGATTTGCTTTGTTTCTCTTGCATTCATCAATAGAATACATCTCGCTCACCTCCTCGTCGACGCCAGCGCATCTACGTCAGATCATATACTCCCCGCTCAAGAAATACCGCTGACGATACCTGCAGCCGCTCAGAATCCTTGGTTTCTTGGGAGAGCAGCCAAATTCATTGCCAGTTCTCCAAAATCTCAGCACACATTTGAGAACCATGTCAACTCCTCGTGTCTTCATTGTCCGCCACGGCGAGACAGAATGGTCTCTCAACGGCCGTCACACTGGCCGTACTGATATTTCGCTCACCGCCACCGGCGAGAAACGTGTCAAGGCTACGGGGAAGGCTCTTGTTGGACATGATCGACTCATTGCTCCCAAGAAGATTGCACATATGTAAGCATGGTTTCATTTGCTGCCTTGTTGGCTTGTCCGTGAGGTAGCTACCAAACTGTCAAGGCAAGAAGAAAACAATATCAAAGCTACTTGAAGACCTTGATTTGGTAGACAGTTCGGTTGAAAAGGCAGAAGCATCCCTCACACCGATTCCGCTGCTCTCCACCAGTACCAGTCATCTCATGCGTCAAGTTACAAGCGCTGACATATTCATCAGCTATGTTTCACCCCGCAAGCGTGCCCAGCGAACCTTTGAGCTTCTCAACCTTGGACTTGATAACCCTCTTCCTTGGAAACGGCATGGCGAAACTGAGGGCAGTGGTCTCCAGTGTGGTGCCCAGGTCGAAGTCACAGAGAACATCCGTGAATGGGACTATGGTGACTACGAGGGCATCACCACCCCTGAGATTCGCAACATCAGGGCCGAACAGGGCATCAAAGGGACCTGGGATATCTGGCGAGACGGTTGCCCAGGAGGAGAGTGAGTAGCCCGACGCAATCCCGACTACCCTACACCGAGGGCACTCGCACCATCAATATTCACAACCCCATCAACTAACAATACATTAGGAGCCCTGAAGACGTCACCAGGCGGTTGGATCAGTTGATTGAGGAGATTCGTGGAAAGTGGCACAAGCCAGCCATGGACAAGGGCAAGGACCAAGACCAGTGCGGCGATGTCCTCCTCGTCGCTCACGGGCACATCCTTCGTGCCTTTGCCATGAGATGGGCTGGCTACTCTCTCCAAGATGGCCCAACCTTTTTGCTGGAAGCAGGCGGAATGGGAACTCTAAGGCAAGTCAAAATATTCATATTGAATGGCGTATCTGCGGCATCTAATCTAACAATGTACAGTTACGAACATCACAACATTGAGGAGCCAGCCCTCTTGCTTGGCGGTGCTTTTGTGGTTGAACTCGACGGCGACGGGGCTTAACAACAGTTCTCGAACAATTTCCAACCCAAATACAGACTTTGACGGATTTATTGGATCATAGACTTTGCTATTCAATTGACATATTCTCAGATCGCATAACCAACGCGCCCAACACTCCCTCCCTCGTCCAGGGATGGCAATCACAATCTCCGGACGGTCAGGCCTTAATATGATAACGCATCAACACCACCCAGCAATTCTCTCATGAACCTCAGCTTAGTTGACACAGACAACGACAGGCTTCATGACATGTTCCATCTCCCTCCACTGGCATGCTCAAGGGAAATGACCAAGCCTCCATTCGGGGTAGCGCCGCCCCAAGGAGTCCGTCTCATGCTGGCCTCGCCAAATTAGCCACACTTCCATCGAAATGACAATCTCGTTACACGACTCAGTCGAAACCGGGGGAGCGTTCCAGAAGCACGGAAGTGGCTGATGAGCACATGACTCTCCCATCCAAGACACCGGATCGGATCGCCCCCGGCAAGCCATCACCTACCTCCCTTTCCAAATTCCATACTCAAATGCGTCACAGACAATCAACAGGCTGCCCAGGTCCCTTTCTTTTTCTGGTTACCACTGAGAAACGTGCCAAGGGAAGTGGAAGTGGAGGGAGGGTTCGTATTCCATCCCTTCACGCTCGAGGTGGCTTTCTCCCCCCCCCCCCGGATGGAGAAGCAACAAGGTTTCTACACCGCAAGGGCGGGACGGGACGGTCCCGGTGGAGGGTGCGAGGGAATGTTTGGGTGGTTTCTTGGGAGACTCTCGCCTCGGGCGTGGCTACACATGCCGGCCGGACGAGTAGCTCCCCAGCGATGTCTGATGTTTGGCGAAGCATGACCGTATCCCTGGATCGGACGGGCCGTTTCTGGATTGCGGAGGGGCTTGGTATGCGAGATTGAGTGTAGATGTTCATTCCAGTGCCCACGTTAGCTGTCTCTTGTGTAACCTGACTACCCTGGACAGCCAAGCAGAGACGGCACGGCGTGGAACTGAGTCAGAAGGTATGGAGGTTAGTTGCAGGATGAATCCCGGGATATTGTGGCAGGTTTAGCTCTGTTAGTTTGAGGGACAGAGGCACCGAGACTTTAGAATACTCGGAAATGTCACGAGGTTAACTCGGTTGACTTGAAAACTGACAGGCCTCAAGCTTCTAGACGTTGGATCGAGAACGACGTATATGCATTGACATCAGCCACGAGAAATGTTCCAGAGGTATGTTGCCCGTTGATATTGTGATTCGAGTCAACTACTATCCTCACTCAATTCGGCACTTTTCACATGTCCCGGCCCAGACACCCAGTAGAAGCAAGCAGTCGTCTAAAGCTTAGATGCCCTGGCAATAAATATCCTCTTCGTCATAGTGAGAACTTGTTTGTCACCCTCTCCGTGCCCATGGGAATGGCCTTTGTCATGTTCGTGGTCATGCCCGTGAGCGTGAGCGTGAGCGTGACCGTGGCCATGTCCGCCCTCGCCATGACAGTCCTTGAACGTGATAGGCTCCGGAAACTCTTGATAACCAAAGTCTCCGAGTCCAGCTTCCTCAAACATAGTCTTGATCTGCTCCTCCGTGAAGCCATGGTGCGTGATGCCTCGGCCCGCGGCATGCTCAGGGTTCATCTTATGGGCAACAAAGTCAATGATGAAGAGCACACCGCCAGGCTTGAGGCGTTCGGCCAGCTTCTTGGACGCGAGGTCGGGTTTATCGAAGTGATGGAAGCCGAGCCCCACGCCAGCAAGGTCGAAGTTGAAGAATTTGTCGTCTGAAAGAGCCGCAGGAGAGGAATCACTGGGATCAGCTAGGTTGCCCTGGTAGGCCTTTCTGGAGGAACCCTATATAAGGTCAGAACGTACCATGCCCGAGGAGATGAGGTGAAATAGACCGACCTGGCTCCGGGCTTGGGCATTATACACACCAACCATGTCCTTGGAAAGGTCAATGCCGATACTTTCGCTCGTATACTGTGCCAGAGCCTGCAATACAACGTCAGTCTCCGTCCGGTCTCCTCGGAAGCGTCCCCCTAGGTACAGTAGGTAACCGACCCTCGAAAGCATCCCGGTGCCGCACGCATAGTCTAGCAGCCTAGCTCCTTGCTTGACGCCAATGAACGGGACCTTTTGCTGAAGGCCGCGTTCTAGCTGCACGATCGCATCCGCATTGCGTTGGTCGTACTCAAGGGCGATCTTGCTGTGATTGCGCCACATCAGCGAGGAACTTTACAATTACAACATGCTGCAGCTCCGGCTACTAGCGTGATGCATTGGCAGTTGCTAGCAGCCAAAATCAAAACATGTACATGGTGAACGCATGTACTTACTCGAAGTACGCCTGATTTTCGGCCAGAACGTCAGTCATGGCGGCAAGGTCGGGCCTGGCGGTAAGTGAAGATACGACTAAGATGTTGAAGAGGAGAGCCCAGTCAGCATTGCAGCATGAAACAAATGGTTGTTGGAAGCTAATGGCGGTTTCACTCAGAGTCAGAAAAGAATAGATGATGATGTGTGCAGAACAAACTTTTGCTCGGTCGCCGCCAAAACAGATCATGTTTTAAACATGACAGCGGAGACTTTTCGGATAGTTAAGTTACCCTCAACAAAGTAGACTCCATATGTTCGCAGACATTTGAAGATATCTCCCCGTTCCGCTTTGTTGGTGATAAAAAGACCCCGCACACGAGTTTGCAGGTTCAAGGCTGTCTGAGCAACAGAGCGTGGCACAAAAAGGGTATTTTTTTTAATAATAAGAAAAGATTGTAGATATAACCTTTAGTTCTCGTCATGCCGAGTCTTGAAGGATCAAGGTCAATACAATGGATGGGTATCGCAACGATGGTGCGCCTCATGACTGACGAAACTCAGAGACTCATTGCAGGGCATCGTTGCAGCCGCGAGGACAAACGTGGCCGCCTTGGATACGTAAGACAAAACAGCCTCAGGTGTGCGCTCGGTGACACAGCCGAGCCAGCTGGGTACTGTAACTGTACACGGACGGTCCTCAGTCGCTGTGCTCCGTAGCCGATCCAGGATCAACTTGCGGGTGATTCGTGATGCTGCGGCTGCACGAGCGCACCGGTCCGCCAGCCGCGAGTTGTGCTGTACGGTATCATTAGTAGTAGCAGCAGCAGCAGCAGCATACTCCGTACATGATGCCGCAATCCCTAGGTCCATGCAGGCATCCAAAGAGCAAGTGGTACGCCTGTGAGCCGTAATATGCACGAAGCCCAAAGAGAAGGGTGGGGTTGACCACACGCGACGCTGATCGCCAGACCTGCAAGGGATGATACGTGACGGTCAACATAAGGCATTACTGAGGCATCGATGCAGGAGGTCTCTGGGTGCTGCGGCAAATACACTATGTTCCCAAAGAACGACGTCGTGCATCTCCTCCCCTCCCGCCTAGAACTCTACCAAGCAACAGTTACGGCTGGCAATTTGACACGGCGTGGCATCCATCTGTCGAGGTATACCAACACTGCGACCCTGCCCGGATGAGCAATACTGGTAGCACAACAAGGCCGGCTTCGTTCGTCTAACAGGGCCATAGCAGCGACTACAACACAACCAAGTGAATAAGGCAATCTTCCTGAGCAAGAAGGGCCACAGAGTGAGATGGTTGCAGATAGGCAATTGTCACCCTTCCGCTTCACCGCTCATGCTCAACTGCTCAGTACAGGGGCGCGTCCAGGTCATAAAAGTTTATCATCTTGTCCCCGAACCCTCCGCCATCTTGATCGGTGACGACGGCACCAAGACTCATAGAGGCCCGGCCAGAGGTCAATCAGGCGCGTCCATCGACGGGGTGCAAGGCGCCGGGTCTTCTGGTCAAAGGCCGTGCCGTATGCTGGCCGCCGAAGGCCGGCCTTGGATTGTCTCTCTTCCAGGAACCCACTGCCCGCCGCCGCGGAGGCCCGCTGAGCGCGGAACCATGGGCTGGGTGCATGTTTGCGACACGCTGCTAGCCGGCGCCGGATGAGCCAGCCACCCTATCGGAGTGGCGGTCGCTAGATCGAGCGCCAGCGGAATCAACGCAAAAAGCACCTTGAAACGTTTTAGGTGCGAGGCGTGCCCGTCAGGGCAGGGCAGAGCAGAGAGAATCGGGGGTGTGTTCTCTCGAGGGGACCCCGTCTGATCAAGGACAACACGCCAGACCAACGCCGCACTCTTCAGCCTGCAGGTCGCCGTGCATGCAGGCCAGGTCTCGTGGTGCGGGAGTACATCAAGTTGTGCTCGCTTCTGACGGTTCTAGGCGAAACATTGCATTTTCTGAACTTGATGAACCCTGCCGACCACCACAAGTCCAAGGCTCGTCCATTCTTGCTGAATAAGAATTTGACCAGACTGGAGCAACGCCCACGACTGCATCGAAATTGACCTCGCAGAGCATCTTTCTCTCTTGGAAGGGACCGGAATTGGGCGTGACGGGGGCTGGCTGACCTGTGGGCTGTCTTGTCGAAAACGGGGAATTGGTTCCTGTGCGGCGTTGCCATGCTCACACTGTAAGCCGAAGTCACTCGCGCGGTACGTACTGTGCTGTTGGCGGGGCCAGGCCCGGGATGACATGCAGCCCGGGATGGCGCGAAGTGACTGATGACCGCGTCGCGCCGCGAAATTGCGACGTGGCAGGCTTTGCTGGACGGATGTACATCTGCAACCACCAACCCTTGCAATTGTGTTTGTTTTTCCCCCCCAGGCTCAAGATTCCTTCTGCATCTGTAGCTTTTGCGGCCCCGATAGCCAGACCTTTGGGACGCTACCACGCCATCGATGTGATTGAATGATATGTCATAAGCACCCCCAGGCCGCCCTTCTCACTGCAGTGCGACAGGCAACAACGAAAGGGCTGATGGAAGTTGACCACCCCCATGGGGCTTGTGATAGCTTCGCCTGCCTCCTTTAGGTAAGGCGGCCCGTCCATCAAGCCCACGGCACACGGGAAAACTGGGCCTTGTTGCGGGAGAGATGCAGACTACCCGGGCTTGCATGGATCTTCCGCATGAAATCTCATTCACGTGACCGCGAGTTGACGTGTGCGATTGGCGGAACGGGCCTTGCCTTGTCAGGCCCTGGCTGACTCAGACCAATCAAGGCCGCCCCTGAGAGGGAGTTGAGATTGTGATAAGTAAGCGTGGTGGCAGTTCTTTTGCAAGCCGCGGTCAATCCTGGTGCCAGCCCCGAGGTCTCGGGTCAGCATAGCGCGTGACTTGGTGAAAGGAGAAAAAGAAGTGTCGGTGTAAGCATCGACCATGCCAGACCCCCAGCCGCCTTCCACAGTGTCGAGTGTGTTGCTTGTCGGGTGTCGCTGCACCGTGAGCCTAACATGTTATGCTGATTATTGTAGTCGCCCTTGCCGTACTCTTTTTTGCAGCTCACGTACCACACTTGTTGGTCGTGTTTGTGTTTCATTGATCAATTGTCTTGCGTACCTTGTCAGCATTGGTCATGGCCTTGTCGTGTGTACCATGTACTGACGGGATGTTGGTCATCGTCAGCCTCCTGTTGGGTGCCTCCATGCGCCAGCTTTCTCACGACGTGGTGTCTGACTGTTGCTTCTCCATTTCCCCAAGATGAAGTCCGCCTTCTCATTTTCAGCCAGTCATGGATTGGATTTCTTCCATATTGATCTCGGAGACGGTGCGTAGAGCATAAGGCTTCGTACTGGGCGAAGCTCAACTTCCAAGGGTGGCCCATGAGAGCTCTGAGGGCCGGGATGCGAGTTACAACTAGCTGTGCCTCTCTTATGCAGGGATTGGGCGGAATTCAATGGGCATGGGCCGGCCCGTTCTCGTCCCTCGTTGCAGGCGGCGGCCGGTGGCAATGGTCTAGCTAATGACGATCAATTTCGTGGTTGGCCAAGTTAAATTGCATAGAGCGCCGAGAAAAAGTAACGACAGTCGAGACAGCCCAAAAAAAAAAAACCCCGCTCGTGCCGGGGGAGGGATGCCATGGCTCTGATGATGATACATACCTTAGCCAGAGTTGGAGAGTGATGTGTGGAATTGGAAAGTGCGTTATTGATGCAGACCCTGGCAGAGTCTCATATACCTCAAGCTCAAAGGCCATGGGAGGTTGCATTGAGGAAGGAGCGTGCGCACGCGTGGCTTGCAATGACGACGGTTGGCAGTTGGCAGTTGGCACGAGTAAATCAAACGCGCCTGCCGGAGTTGACACTTCCTGGCGCCTTCCATGTCGCGAGCCAACCATTGCGGCCATGGCACAACTCACAACCCAAGGTACCTACCTCGAGGCTTCATCTGGGTATAGCCTTAAAGGTACCTACCTGATCTGTCAATTAAGATATTTCGTGACTTCCGTTGTGCTCTTTGAGCTCACAACCAACTGCCTCAAGGCAACAGGGATTTTCTCCTCTTATCCACTTCAGCCGCCCAATCCCTTTCCTCGACTCAGCATCCCAATACCTACTACGTGCGTCCATGTCAAATTTGTGCTTGTTTGTCTTAGCAGTACGAGGCGGCTGTACCGGCCTCAATGCAAGTGTCTTTTCCATAACCGGGTTCGAATTTGCCCGCGCCTTGCTCATCGGGTCTGGTGCAGCTGCCATCGGTCATGTGAGCAGCGATCCGGAGGGCCACGGAGCGGAGCGGGAATCACCACCAGGCTGAGCAGTGGCAGCTTTCTACAGTGTCAGCTCTCGAAGTTCCTCGCCACTACAGTAAGGCTGGCCCCCAGAAAACACCTCGTTCAGTGGCTTGTTGTCAACGCAATTGCCGTGTCCGATGCGGTCCGAAATAGCAACTGGATGTCGAGAATGGCGACTGTCGTGCTGGGCGACACGATCCCCCACACCTTCAATCCAAGCGTCAATAACAGCCTGAAGTCCGTTAGGTCGGATTGTTCACTAATTTATGGCCAAGTCTCATAACTCATTTCGCTGTGCAGTCGCCTCTTCTTGTGCGGCCAGTCAAAACGTTTTGTTAGATATGGATACAGAGCTGATCCTAAGATCCCATCGACACTCATCCGTTTCATCTTGCTTGGCGGGCCGCGACGTCACAGTCGCAAATCAATTGACGGCCCGAGGGAACAGAAATCTCCTCTTCGTACTAATGGTACATATCTTCGATGCTCTTTGGTATCAGCACCACGGAGACCAAGTCGGGTGCCTTGTCACCGTTTCATGGTACCCTGATCATTCGGTATTGTGGGAACCCAGTGCCTCAGACCTTCTGCGTTGCAAACCGAAAAGGTGCAAAAGGACCCCGCTTCACATCGAAGCTGATCAACCAGCCAGCAGATGAACAATGAGCATCATGCAGAGCCGTTTCGTTAAGCCGGTACTTTGTTTTCGCCAAATTTTGGTGCAGCAATGCTCCTCATGCAGAGTACACAGCAGCCGATCCTTGCCCATGTGGACTGGCCGCATTCAGTGGTCTCTCTGGATACAAGGTCGTCCCGCTGCTCTGTCGATGTTTAGACGTCTTCTCACGTGAAGCAAGCTTGACGCGGCTTGCCGGGTTGGCCGAAGTTCTCTCCCTTCAAACGGGACAACCCTTCCCCAAGCAGGCTTGGGCGGGACAGCCCTTGCGGCCCGACGCGCACCTAAGAAGCCGCAGGCCCCGTATGGCTCAGACCACCCTAGATCCACCAAGCACCTCAGTCAGTCGCAATTCGCGGCGCTGCTGTCGCTGTCGCTGTCGCTCCCCGACAATTGGCGTCACTTCTCTCCGCATTTATGCTCACCGCGGGCCGTCCAAGTCGTCAAACCAGATTGTTCTGCATGAAGTATACTCTAAATTCGGATGAATTTGTCAACGCAACTCGTCATCCTGAGCCATCAAGTCAACTTCTTCCTGCGGCTGGGCCGAGACAGAACGAGTGGGTGATGCGAATTATGATTCACAGAAGCATAACTCCAGTCATCCCGCTTTTCAGATTGGGGTTTCCCGAAGTCAAACGACAACCACCTGCAGACGCGGCCTACCTCAAAACAAGTATCTGGATGGAACGGTAGAGGCAACTAGAGAGTAATACGGGCCTTAGTATCACAGAAAAGGCCTGTTTGCTGACGGGTAGCAGTCTGATTGTAGCTAGGTCTCCGGGTCTCCTCCGTGTCATGGGCGCAGTCACCAAGCTGCCCATCCCAACCGAGATGGACACGCATTCAAGCCCCGCAGACATCAACGCTGCACAAGATGCTGCGCAGTCAGGCAAAAACGTAACATGGTGAATTACCGGTTGGTGGTGCTCGACGAGTCGTCGACAACATCTGCACAGCGAGCGAATGGGAAAGCTAGAACTGCATAGTGAAGGGGGCAATGCGTTTGGGCGTGCGCGGCAGAGACGGGAGGAACCTTTTTCGGCGGGCGGCTCAGGCCATGCATGCTCGTCCCTGGTCTCGCTCGCTCGCGAGATTTTGCAGTTGTGTGTTGAACCAAGTGATTGGGGTCTCGGCCACTGAAGATGGTTGGTACACTGACGCAACCAAGTTAACTTGGGTTGCGACCCATCCCATTTGGAACAGACGCAGATGACGTCAAGACTACGGTACAGTATTGCAGCGTGAAGAAAATGAAAGAATTGCAATGGCAGAGGTAATCATTTCCTCTTGCCCTTCTTTCCCTCGTATCTTTTACTGCAACTGGTCGCTCTGAAGAGGAGCGGTGACCATGATCTTCAGCTTGTCAGTGGTTGTGGAGTGGATTGGGGCTCCGCCAGGCCCCAAGACACCCCCCCTCAAATCAGACTCTCATTGCTCAGAGCTAAAAAGGAGCCCCATGGACCGCCGCTCCCGTGCCTTGGATGTGACTAGGGAGGGAAAAAGCAAATCTCCGACATGATTGGCAACGGGAAGTCACTGGAACAAGAACCGTCGCTGGTAGCGGCCAAGTTCTTTTTCGGTTTCCAGACAACCGGAGCCTGGCTCCACAACGAGGGTTCGTGACACACAACGATCCGGCATCCATCGATTTGGTACGGATTACGCTGACCAATGATTGCCGTCAAGCCCGGGCTTGTCGTGTTGAGAAAATCGACCTGGCGCTCCACTCTTCACTCTTGGTCATGACGGCGTTCGAGTCGGTTCGGTCAGCTCCGCAATCGGAAACATTCAATGCCAACAAGCCGCGATGGCGATGCCCTGATGATGACGCGATGGTTGCCAATGGGCGGCGTCTGCTGTTCGCGAAAACGAGAAGAAAAAAAGTTTACGACGGGTTCGCCTGAGGAGGGGAGGTCCTTTGACGTCAGCCTCAAAGCTCCTAGTGATCGGCAAACACTTCGCTTCAAAATTGACAACGGCGTCCCGCAATGGAAAATACCTCGACGCTTGATTATGGCGCCTGGGGGCATCGACTGAACATACTACTGTGGACTAGGCTGTAAGCCCCTGCGGAGCACCGTCCGAGCACGCAAGGAGATCTTCTCCGCACCGCCCTGACGGTACGAATTCCAAGGCCAAACGGATGCAAACCAACATACCAATCAGCAGCCCAGGCATCATCCCTCGGTGTTTCTATGGCGAGGCATGGCGAGCCATGTGGAGGGAGGGTTGCATCGTCATGGAAAGGGACGCAGACTTCACATGGCCAGAGGGGTGGAAGCGACGAGGGGCAACGCGTGTGGAGCGGTCATCGGACATTCCCACCAGGCCCGAGAGAAGAAAATAGCCCGATCTAAAGCGCAGGGCAACCCGTTCTGTTGGGTTAATATGAACACATACTGTGCGCTTCCAGGCCGGTGACTGGTCGCCTATTTCAAGCCAGGACTCACTAAGGTGTTGAAGGGTGAGCTTGGAGCTGAGCCAACCCGCATGAGTCGTGTGGGTGCTCGTCACCTGGCCCCTGTCAGGGAGGGGCGCCAACCAGGAAAGGCCAGGGAAAAACATGAAGCGCACATGTCGGATTGGGGGGGGGG
>JAAVUK010001297.1:0-11854 GCA_014899095.1 Fusarium buxicola | reverse complement strand
GGGGGGAACTTTCAACTAAGTCAACCGATACTATGGACGATTAGATAGATGGGCAGATGTCATCAGAAAGCGCTGTATATGCATGCTCAAATGTACTCGCTTGCACCATTTTGGTGTCTATCCTCCTTTTACTCCATCACCGCCCGGTTGAGTTCCCGAGCTGGACTCACTGGTCTGCTGTCTCTTCGAAAGAACCCAACGTGCTGTCGATGAGCCACGTACTCGCTGTCGGCATAACCAAGAATCTTCTCAATCTCTACGCTCTGCTGCCCCTTGATCCGGCCAATCTCGGTAGCAGCGTAGTTCACCAGAGCTCTTCCAACATCTTCAGGAACACCATCCCATAGCTTGCCATCGGGCCCTGGAGATGAGCGTCGCTTGACTACTGCAAGTCGTACCACTTCCTGCTGGGCAAAGTTGCCCTCCACATCGACGACACCAACCGGGAGCAGGCCGGCCTTGTTAAGGAGTGCTTTATGAGCTCCCGAGTCAATGTAAAGGGTGCCGTGTGGGTGCGGAGTATGGAGGAGCCAGAAATGACGGTCTCGGATGGGATCGTCGGCTGGTACGAATCTGGTGTGCAGAGGTGGAAAGGTGAGCTCGCCTGAAGATGAGAGGGTCAGGGCCGAAGCTGAGCGTGATAGACATTCGGCACGTTCATCTGCACTGGGGGATGAGTTTCCCTTCTGCAGCGACTGCAGATATCGAACAATGTTGAGCACATTTCCTGGGTTTGAGGACCTCGTGATGATGGTTGTGACGCCGGCAGTGGTGCCCAACCGAGCGGCAATGATCTTTGTACTCATGCCGCCCGTTCCAAGAGCCGAGCCAGCGCTTGAGACTGAGTGACATTAGCGGTGAGCTTCATAGACATGCTGCAAAGCGATGAGAGAACACATACCGTCGGCTTGGAGTGCTGCAATATCTTCCACTACCTCGATGGGCTTGGCATCTGGGTTCGTTCGCGGGTTCTTGTCGTAGAGACAATCGACATCCGTCATCAAAAACAGCATATCGGCGTGGATCATGGCGGCAGTGATAGCTGAGAGGGTATCATTGTCGCCAAACTTGATTTCGGCGACGGCCAAGGTATCGTTTTCATTAACAATCGGAATAACACCCTGTTCAAGAAGGGCATTAAAGGTGTTTTGGGCATTGAAGTATCTTGATCTCTAGAACTTGGTTAGCTTCCTGACAGTGAATTAGGTGCAAGGTGAGCTGACGTCCGCAATGTCGTTCCTGGTGAGCAGGATCTGCGCAATCGGCTGTCTGAGATGGTTGAATAAACTGTCCCAGAGGCTTATCAACCGGCATTGGCCGATGGCCGCGAGGGCCTATGGCTCATGTTAACAGTTTTCAACTTGAGAGTCGGTCAGTTATAGTTCAAACCTGTAGCTGTGCGAGATGTTTTGGTCGTTTCTCGACGTCCATACGCCGGAGACCGACACCGATGGCTCCCGATGAGACAATAACCACTCGATGGCCATCTTTGCGAAGCTTGACAGCAGTGTCGACGATTAAAGTCAGAATTGGTAGCAAGGGCTCATGAGTCTTCTCATCGACGATGGAGCTGGTTCCTGTGAGGGCGGGTGTTAGTGGGCGATGAGTCAATCGTCTTCAGAGTCTCAGCTCACCAAGCTTGATGACGATGGTCAGGGACTTGCCCCCGTTTCCTCTCATGACTGCGAGATTTAAAGGTGTCAGGGTCAGTTAATGCCTCTTTTCTCAATGGTGTAATGCCAGCAAATGCCAGGTACTTTCACATGCGCGGAATACCCTGTCGTCTATATATACGAGTACTTAGACGTCTTGCCAGGCTCTCTCCGCGAGGCAACTCAAAGAACATGTATGAAGCAAATAGAACAGATATGCTTACACTGAGCAGCGCTTTCAGTCGTCATTTTTGCACGCCCTTGTCACTTTCAGTGTGGAACCGCGCCTTTCATGAGTTGCGCGCAAAGGGAACCATGAATCCTGGGCAAATGTTGGTCGATAGTGAAGTTGATTGGACTGTGCTCTCAAGCCCATCAATCCCCAGACCCGATGTCGGAAAAATGGGCCGCTCTTCGGAAGATTGGACCAATCAATGGTGGGGCCGTGTTTGACCGCCCTCGGGGGACGGACTGTTTTCCTTGCGGCAGAATTTCGTTAGGGCGTTTCGTTGCTGGAAGGGACGGGAAGATAGGTACGGATACAGATCTCATCGTCTCTGGAACAGCCTTGCCGACGTCCAAGAAGGCTCTCAGTCCCAAATACAGCTGTTCACAGGACCCAGCATATTCCTCATCTCACTCAAAATGTCATCCGAATCTCCGGCATCCTCTCCAAACCCCCCGGCTGGTGCACCGAGCACGTCGAAAGCCTCCAAGGAAGTCTTCAACGATCCTGCGCGAACCGGCTTCAGCCCAGAGACGGCATGGTGGATGAACTACTTCAAGATCCTCTCTGGTCAGATGACACCAGAGGGCCAGTTCCACTACCGAGAGTGGCGGTATCGCGTCCATGAGGAGCGCGACTGCAAGCGTTGCGAGGAGTACCGCGACTGGCTCTTCACCTACTCCCCCGTCGTTCGCTTCATGTCCGAGAAAATTCAGACTCTCAATGGACGACTAGACCCTTCTAATGTCGTATGCCGCCGATGTCCCGCGCGTCTCGAGGAGGATGGCCAAGTTCGTCGCCAATCCGGTGGCTTCAGCCCCAACCACGGCATTCTGCTCTGCGCCAACGAAGTTCGAGACCGAAAACATTTGGAGGATACGCTTTCACACGAGATGGTGCATGCTTGGGACCACCTGCGATGGAAGGTGGACTGGACTGGTGACAAGGACTTGAAGCACGCTGCGTGCACAGAGGTGTGTTTGATATTACTACTGATAGACGACGACGATGCTGACTGATCTGACAAGATTCGTGCTTCAATGCTAAGCGGCGAGTGCAGATGGACCCGGGAGGCCTTCACTCGAGGGAACTGGAGGTTAACGCAGCAATTCCAGAACTGCGTACGGTCCAGGGCCATACAATCCGTCATGGCTCGACCGAGATGTGAAGACGACGTACAAGCAACTAAAGTTGTGAACCAAGTTTGGGACTCATGTTTCTCAGACACGCGCCCATTCGATGAGGTGTATAGATGATCGGTGGAAAGCTACCCGAAGACTTGTACAGTATGTGAAAGACATGAGCGAGGGGCTCTGACGAATCAGCATAATGCCCCCTCTGCTTGATACTCCAATACTATAAACGATACCCCTTTAAACTAGATGCTGAAGCAGTCTCTCAATTCGTTTAACAATTCTGAATGATTGCACAAAAGAAATCCTTTACTCCAACTGATGCAACGGCCAGGTTCCGTCCTTTGTTGTCACACATCGATCGCCAGTAAACGCCGTTTAACCCCAACCAGTCCATCCATGTCCCTTGTCATTAAATCGTTACTGCCCCTTCTCGCGGCTGGATGCCCGCTCACCCTTGACGCAGTGCTTGATGATCCAGGGGTGCATCTGTATCTGCTCAAGTGGGATTCGCTTCTCAGGATCCAGCACAAGTAACTGTATCCTTGTTAACAATCCGAGCAAAACTACACGTGGGGGGCAGATGAATAGTGTCTTACCTTCTTGATGAGGTCTGAAGCCTCAGGGCTAATCCATGTAGGAATCGACATGTCCGCACGCGCAATCCTCCGTTGGGTCATGACTGGCGTGTCCTCGAAGGGCGCCTCACCCACGAGGAACTCATACGTCAGAACACCCAAGCTCCACAAGTCGACCTTCTCATTGTAGAAGTTATCCGAAGTGCCAGGCTTGATCATCTCTGGGGGAAGATAGTCAAGAGTTCCGCACATGGTCTTCCTCCGGTTATTGGGGGCATGGACGCTCCAACCGAAATCGGAGATTTTGATCTCGCCGTGAATACCAACCAAGATATTCTCGGGCTTGATGTCCCGGTGAATGACATGCTTCCGATGCAAGTAGCGCAGCGCCGAGGCCATCTGGGCAATATACTGAGCGGCCTTCCACTCGGGGAAGCGGCTCTCCCGTCGCAGGTGCTTGTACAGCTCGCCCTTGCCAGCGAACTCGAGGATGAGGAAAACTCGTTTGCTGTCATGGAAATGACCATACAGCTGAAGGATGTTGGGGTGCCTCAAGTTGCTCTGAATCTCGATCTCTCTCCGGACCTGCTTCTCGACTCTGCCTGCCTGCAACTCGTTCTTGTGAAGAACCTTGAGAGCACAGATGAACCCTGTGGTTCTCTCCCTGGCGAGATATACTCGTCCAAACTTACCCTTTCCGAGGGGCCGGCCAATCTCAAACATGCCCAGGTGGAATTGCTTGGGCATGCTGATCTGCTCGGGCAGGGTAACCGACTTGCGTTCCTCGGCAACCTCGTCTGACGTTCGTGATGAGGACGGAAGCGGCTTCCGGGGAGGAGATGCGGGGGCGTTGGCTTTTCGCTGGGCGGCCTGCGACGGCAGCATCACGGCGGCGTTGGCATTGTTGGTTTGTGACTGAAGGGCAACCTTGAACAGGTTAGAACGACTGCCACCGTGGGAGGTCTGTGATGAAGCTGTAGCGACCATAGCCTGCCGGTGTCAGTATCTTCAAACAATACCGCAACATGTTTGCAGCCATACCTTGGTCTTGGTGTATAGCTTCGAGCCGTCACCGAGAGGATCGTTCTCGTCATTGACGGACATGCGCTCCAAGCGCGCCTCAATCGTGCGAGTAGCCATGGCGATAAAAAAGACTGCGAGGCTGTCGGGGTTAGTAAAGAGTTGAGTATTATTAAAGAAAGAAGGTTGTCTGGGAACTGCTGAAGTGCAGAGAGGCATATCTAAATTGGGAGTAACAGCAGCGGCTAGACTATTTGGCAAACATTCGGTTGTTGGGGCAACCCGCTAGCCCGAACATAAGCATGATCGATCCATGTACGGATACGGATCTACCTACGCTAAAAATGAGGGCGGTTGGAGCTACCAATGACACGCCGTACTGGCGCAATAGTTAGCTCACTTGACTATAAAGCTCGTCGTGAACATCTGAATGATTTAACAATATACTAGTTTAGACGAGTATTTGCCTGGACTCTCAGCATGGTGATGGAGAGGCTGCGGGTTGGCTTCGTTTTCAAGCATTGTTTAGACGAGATTTGGAGCTTAATTCAGCCAAGATAAGCCCTTGTGGCGCAATGGTTAGCGCGTATGACTTCTAATCATAAGGTTGCAAGTTCGAGTCTTGCCTCGGGCTTCCTTTTTGCTCACTAATCTTTCTTCTTCGTTCGTTTTTATATAGGCGTACGTATCAAGCTTATACTTTTTACAGTATTTTTTCTCAAGCTTTTTTATTTTTAATACTTATACTTTATTTCTTTCTGTAGTCCTACTACCTTTAAATATTAATCACCTATTAGTAGAAATTGCTCACCTTTTATATCGCTGACTAATATCTTGCCGTGCTCAATTAGAAAGCCATAGGGGGGAAAGGGCACCATGTCTCTCTACTCTGTTTACTCTGGAAAGCGGAAATCGGAAAAATACACCATACCTCCCTGATTTAGGGTATTAACATACGAAAAGACCGAATCAGCGCTCGGCAGCCCGCAGAGAAACTCACCCAAATATTCCCCCACCATCCACAGCTGTCCATCCCAAGCAGACGGACCCAGTCAAAGTCCCCAAAGTCCCCAAAGTCACTGACTGACTTGGACCCAGACCCTAAAAGAGGACCCAAGAGGAACCACTGCAGTGCGGCTTGAGCTTGTGACTCACGCCCTCCTTCCTCTATCTCCTCTTACGACTTTGCCAAGTTCGAGTGGATGAAGCCAATTCGTCTCTTCTCGTTCTCTCTAACCTCACCTCCAACAACATCATTTTTAGCAGTGTCGCCCTTGACGAGGCAGCCTAGTCCATCACGTTTTGGTCCAAGATTTCGGTTCACGGCCTGCGCAAGTCGACCACCCCGCACCGTCGACTCCCGCACCTTCGCGACCTCGCGACCCCTCAACGCCTTTCAAATACAAAAGTCGCAGAAGCGCAAACAGGACAAAATGACTTCGAAAGCCACCACTCTCAAAGGTCAACCCCTCGATAAGGCCGTCCTCGAATCCATTCTGCGCCGCCGCATGTTCTACACCCCCTCCTTCGAAATCTACGGTGGTGTCGGCGGTCTCTTCGATTATGGCCCCCCAGGCTGCTCCCTCCAGGCCAACGTCGTTGATGTCTGGCGCAAGCACTTCATCCTCGAGGAGGACATGCTCGAGGTTGACTGCACCGTCCTGACCCCCCACGAGGTTCTCAAGACCAGCGGCCACGTCGACAAGTTCGCCGACTGGATGTGCAAGGACCCCAAAAACGGCGAGATTCTCCGAGCCGACCACTTTGTCGAGGCCATCCTCGAGGCTCGACTGAACGGTGACAAGGAGGCCCGTGGCCAAAAGGTGGAAGAGAAGGAGGAGGACCCCAAGAAGAAGAAGAAGAAGGCCAAGGCGGAGGCTGTCAAGCTCGACGATGCCGTTGTCCAGGAGTACGAGGAGGTCCTGGCCAGGATCGATAACTACGGTGGCCCCGAGCTCGGTGAGCTCATCAAGAAGTACGATCTCAGGAACCCTGCTACCGGTGTTCAACCCTCCAAGCCCGTCGCCTTCAACCTCATGTTCCAGACCACGATCGGCCCCAGCAGCAACTCTCCTGGCTACCTCCGTCCCGAGACTGCTCAGGGCCAGTTCCTGAACTTTGCCAAGCTCCTCGAGTTCAACCAGTCCCAGATGCCTTTCGCATCCGCTTCTATCGGCAAGTCTTACCGAAACGAGATTTCTCCTCGTGCTGGTCTCTTGCGAGTGCGCGAGTTTCTCATGGCCGAGATCGAGCACTTTGTCGACCCCGAGGGCGGTAAGAAGCACAGCCGATTCCACGAGGTTGAGGATGTTGAGCTCGTTCTTCTTGACCGCGACACCCAGTTGTCCGGCAAGACTGAAACTAAGACGATCAAGATTGGCCAGGCTGTCAAGGAAGGCCTGGTTGACAACGAGACCCTGGGCTACTTCCTCGCTCGGATCCATCTTTTCATGCAGAGGATTGGTGTTGACCAGAGCAAGATGCGTTTCCGTCAACACATGGCCAACGAGATGGCTCACTACGCCTGCGACTGCTGGGACTGCGAGCTTTTCACCTCTTCTGGCTGGATCGAGTGTGTCGGCTGCGCTGACCGAAGTGCCTACGACTTAAGCGTCCACGCCAAGAAAACTGGTGCCCCCTTGGTGGTGCGCGAGCAGCGTGAGGAGCCCCTCGTCATCGAGGAGTGGCAGATTGACATTGAGAAGAAGAAGTTTGGTCCTCTGTTCAAGAAGGACGCTAAGACTGTGGAGGCCGCTCTTGTAGCTACTCCACAAGAACAACGAGAGAAGTTGGCCAAGGACTTGAGCGAGAGTGGCAACATCACGCTCGAGGTGGCTGGTGTCGGCGACGGCAAGGTCCAAATTGGCAAGGATTCCATCGCCATTGAGTTCCGCAAGAGGACCGAGAACACCCGCGAGTTCGTGCCCAATGTCATCGAGCCTTCATTTGGTATTGGCCGTATCCTCTATTCCCTGATGGAGCACAGCTTCTGGACTCGCGGTAGTGACGGCGGTGACGAGGCCCGTGGTGTAAGCATCCCTCCCTGAACCGACCCATGATCAATCGCTAACAGCTAGGAGGTCTTGTCTTTCCCTCCCACCGTAGCTCCTACCAAGGTTCTGCTCGTTCCACTCTCGTCCAACGCTCAGTTTAAGCCGCTTCTAAAGCAGCTTTCGCAGCGTCTGCGCAGCGCTGGTATTTCGAGCCGCGTTGACGACTCATCTGCCAGCATCGGCAAGCGCTACAGCCGAAACGACGAGCTGGGCACTCCCCTTGGTATCACTGTCGATTTCCAGACCGCGCAAGATGGCACTGTCACTCTCCGAGATCGTGACAGTACCAACCAGGTTCGAGCTGAGCAAGATAAGATCGTTGACGCTATCAAGTCGCTTGTTGAGGGTAGCAAGACGTGGTCTCAGATCGAGACTGAGCTCCCCAGGTTTGAGGGTCAAGAGGTGGAGGTTGCCGCTCGATAAAGTAGAGCTGGTATAAAGGGAATGTAAAATATAGACGTCAATACTGGCGTGTCTGTCTCGTCAAAAGGTGGACGTCAAGCCAGGGATTAGGATCTGTCAGGTTTAATCTACCTGGACACTCCGGTATGGTAGAAAAGGAGACTTGCTTCTTTGCTGAAAACGAAAACCCTTTCTATTGTTCCTGGAAGTGAATGAACTTGGGCGCAATTAGCACCCATCTCATTGTCGGACAATGACAGCGTTGTGCGTCTGTCACATGCTCCATAGTTGGCTCTTAATCCTCTATGAGATTCTCGTCTCCTGGATCTCTGGTAGCGTGCCAGGGATCCATGGCTTGGGTGTCAAGGATTCTGGGATCTGCGGTCCATGCTTGCAGCGGAGACGCGAGAATGACAGCCAGCGAGCGGGAGGACCAGGGGTTGGCCAGGAGCAAGGGAGGGAGGGAGGAAGGAAATCCATACCATGGGGAGAAGCCACGAGGCCAGTGACCAACTTGGAGGATGTGCTCGTAGAGTATATCTCGAGTTGTGGCGTCCTACGGAGCGAGAATTGGCTGAAGGCCTCTCCCTTCTTTTGCAGAATTGGCAGGCAAAGCAGCCAATGTCTCAGCGGGCGTTGTCAGAGTAGTTGTTTTGATCCCAGTCCAAGAAATGTGAATTACTACGTACCTGAGTTGAGATTGGGTTGCAATAATGGGTTTCTACTTGGTTGGGAGAAGTTGATGGCAAGGGGTCCTTACAACCGAAAACAGCTGGGATCTGGCCGTCCTCCTAACGTTACTGGCGGTGCGCTGACGCTGTCACCGTGTTCGGCGCCGATCCCTGGCAAGCACTTCAAAGGGGACTTGGTCGAGGATCCCGTCTCGGCGCTGGTTTGTCTGGTATGGGTCTGGACTTCCCGTGTCAGTTTCATGCCGTGCCCTCATCGGTGGCGGTGGCGGCGGCGGCGGTCATGTTTCGCCATGAATAGCAGGAACCTCGTCCTTCAGTCTCATGAGGCTCCCGTCGGTTGATGGAGCGGCGCGCCATATATAAACTTGAACGCTGAAACGAAAACTGTGTAAATATACCCAAGGTAGTGGGAAAGCCCACGACGCATTTTTCTGTCTGCTGCGACTCTAATGATGAGCTATGCGGTGTAATAAAACGAATAGGACATGTACTCGAGAGAAGAGCATTTAAATGGCATTTCCCTTGTCCCCCAAAGACAAAGAATCCCAGGAGATCGAGACGCTGGTGGTCGCGTCTCAAGGAATGGTGGGAGTAACTAGGCGCCTTGAGCGCAGCCCGACTGGACCGCCGCTCTCGAAACCTTCCGGGCTTAGCAGGTTTCTGAATCGTGAGAACGCAAAGGGTTTCGGGGACTACGAGGGAGGACGTTCTGATGATGTCGTGAGGGTGAGTCTAAGACTCGGTTTAAAACCGCGTAATGAGTACAAGGAACCTCCGAGTCAATGGAACATGAATACGTACTGTAGACGGGTTTAATTAGTGAGCCCAGGCTTGAGCCAGCGACGGCCCGGACCTTGAACTGGCATGACTCCATACCACCCTCATCACGAAAGCGGGGCATCATTTCCTTGGTAGGTACTGCATCGTACATTGCATGCTATTGTTACTGCTTAATGAATAACGAGAAGCGATTATTATTGCACCTCTCCTACGAGTCACGTCCATGCCCGGAGGTGAGCCCCTCACTCAGCGCCTATTCACCCATCCTTGCTTCGAATCCCGGCGCGCTGATGGGGGGTAACTCCACTATAATCTTAGTTGCCTGACCTGAAAGACAGGCGTTAGCGATCCATATCCGTACCTACCTTACCTCAGGTAGGTGAGGTGCAAACAGCTGAAGCCGACACTGGCCTAAAACCTCCCTCCTCGCCTGACACCAGGGACCTGGGGTGCTCCTTTCTTCCCCACCCCTCGTTTCCTCCGTCTCCTTCTCCTTCTTGGCCAAATGGTCGGTCACTCATCATCCGAGCCCACCCCCCGATCTTACCTTAGTTATCACCCAACCCTTCTTCTCCCCTTCATATTGCTCTGCCCGTTTTCTTTACGGCTTCTGGATGACTTCTTTGTTCTGATCCCGCGCTGCAAGCTGCACGACTCACAGCCGCTCGCCGCACCCCGGGTAACCGAGAACCTTTTGCGTGTGCAGATAGAACTGCGCCGTAACGTCCCGCTGGAGCCAGCGCCTCTGACATCCACCCAAGTCTACCCAGGACTCGCCACGGACGAGCAACGCTGACCCTGACCGCCGCTCCGAACGGACTTCGACTACATGATCTCGTTATTCGGTCGCTGAGAAGGCCTCCTATTGCGCCGAATATCGAATTGTTATTGGTCTTCACTCGTGTGCCTTTCGACCGCGTATACTTCCGACCGCTCAGAGCCCTGTTTCAGCATTCTTGAGCCGGTCACCTCTCAGAACCGGCCACCGCTACTGCAGCAGAGAGAACCAGCAAGCGTAGCACACACCGTTGAAGCTGCCCGCGCATCGTCATCGGCCCGGCTTATCCTCCGCGTTTTCCTATCCCATCTTCTCTTGTGCATTTCGCGGCTCAAATAATTGAAGATGGCTCAAAACAGGTACGTCTCCTACAATGTTACCCCTCGGGCTTGGATATGAGGCAGCGCACGTCGCGACGCTGAGGTGGGGTGAGGGGCGACGCCTCATCTTGCTCCCACCGGAATCATTTTGCTGGTTTCAAGACTCAAGAGCTTGGAGGCATGTGAGATTTCTGGACATGTAGCCTTGCTACCTTGGGCGAAATCACCATTACCTCTTTGCCTCTAGGGGTGAGCTACAGCGCTCCAGGACAGCAGGCCGAGTCGGCGTCAGCAACATCGATCAAATGTCAAACACGAATCGCATTGACGACTAGTAACTAACAAATCACAGTATGTACTCGTCAGGGCAATTCATGAACCCGGGCCCTGCGCCTCGGCCTCCCACCGATCGACCACGATTGAACCTAACACCCAATGCCAATCTCCCAGGAAGCATGGCCAACATGGCTATTTCCCCTATTCGCAGTACCGCAACATCCACGTACACCGGCTCCACTATCTCACTCCCGATTGCCCGTCAACAGTCCAACAACACTGATGGTCTAGGAGGGGTTGCAGTCAAGAAGGAGGGATGGGCGTCAGTCAAGGAGAGCAAGAACTTCATCCAACCTTGGAAACAAAAATATCTGATTCTCCGTAAAGAGTCGCTCGATTTTCACAAGACCGAAGGCGGAAAAGTCTCCTACACGCTATATCTGAGGGATGTCGTCAATGTTGGACGAGTCGAAGCCGCTGGCACCATCTTCGAGATCAAGCGCAAGCCGGATGGCTCATCCAACAGCCCTGGTGACGATGATGGGCAGACCAAGACCCTTCAGATCAAGGTCAAGAGCGACGATGACCTATACGAGTGGATTGACTTCATTTATGGTGCCTGCCCAGGAATGGGCGGCGTCAGTAACCCCACTAACTTCTCTCATGCTGTACACGTTGGATTCGACCCCAACACTGGAGATTTTGTCGGACTGCCCCCGGAGTGGGCGAAGCTCCTCAACTCGTCTGCCATCACTCAGGAAGATTACGAGCGCAATCCCCAAGCCGTTTTTGAAGTCCTTGACTTCTACACTGACCTCGCCAAGCGGGCTGAGAACCCTAACCAGTATCCCAGCCTAACACCTACCCCTCCGCCTCAAAGCCAAGGAAACAAGCAGCTCGGATATGGCAGCGGTGCTTCAGTGGCCCCCCCTCGACCTGCCCCC